>MU228248.1:2756113-2816295 GCA_018584345.1 Thuja plicata | reverse complement strand
TTCTCCCTATATTTCATCTCCATAGAAATATAGCTGTCCTGTGTAGACTTGTAGTATGGTGTCATGATGGATAGAGTGCTTCCATTATCTTTCACTGCTAGAACGTGTATTTGAAACAACCATCCTCTCATGTATGACATTATGTCATTTACAACAACCGTCCTTTAAGTTGTGTGAAATCAGATCATTATATTACTTTTAAAACTTTACAGTTGTATAGCTACAAATGTTTTTCGCAATCTTTCTGAAATTTCCCCATAAAGAGAAATAGAATGAACATCGAGGAGATACTCTATTATGCAGAATTGCATTCTAGCATCTAGGTTATTGTTTTTCTACCTAATCTAATAAGCAGAGTTTATTAACATTTCAGGTGGAATGATTCTGCACAGAATGAGTCTTAGGATCTTATGATGCACTCTGGTGTTGGTTTTCTATAATGGCGGGGGAAGGGCAACTTCTATTCCATGACTTCTTGGGTACCAACCCCAATGAACAAAAGCAAACAGAGGGATCCTTGTCTCATATTTCATCAAGTACAGCTCCCAGTAATGGCAGAGGATTCGAGGAGAAAACTAGTAGGCTTTTGTCTGCCAAAGCATCATCAGTGACCCATGAATGGCCAGAGGTGCCATGTTCAGCTCCACCACTTCTTTCTGGAGCATTTGCTTTGACGGGGCCTAGTATTTCAGAGCCCAGTTCAGGTGGTTTTCTAGCAAGAAACTTATTCTCTGCTCCTTACATTGTCTATTGGAAAAGTGTTCACATATCACAATATTGTTGTATTCTGTGAGATTTTTATCCGTGGGCATATAGTAGTTATGTTAATCCAGAAGTTTAATTGTTTTTTAAGTTTAATAGAGAAATGCTAGATACCTTTTGGTTTATAAACTGTGTCCTGGGGGAATTAATTCCATCAAAGTTCATCAAAAAATTCAAATTGGCCTTGTTTAGTAGTGGATTACTTGATCCCTCCACCATTTCTGCAAGGAAGTAGGCCCAGTAGGGTTTTAGCTCAGGCGATTGTCATGGTAATGGTTCTTGCCATATCAGAAGACCATTGTCCACTGGACAAAGTTAGCATGCTTTTTACTCCCTGGGGGAATTTACTTCCATCAAAATTCATCTGAGACTTTAAGTTGGCCTTGTTCAATAGCTGGTTACTTGATCACCCAACTGGATTGTCTGCGAGGAAGTAGGTCCTGTGAGGTTTCAGCTCAGGTAATCATCATGGTAATGGCTCTTGTCATACCAGTAGACCATGCTCCACTGGACAGAGTTAGCATGCTTTTTTCTCCATCAATGGAACTGGGAATGTAAATTATAGCCATATAAAATAATAATTTTAATTGTTGGTTCTTTTCTCGTAACACAACCTATGCCATCTTTATGTTTAATATTAGCATGCCACTAGAAGGTGCATTGTTACATTTCTTGGCCAGCTCGCTGGGTCATTTCAGTCTCTTGTTTATCCTGCTTTGCATGTCTGCTTCAAATATTATAATGAATCAGTTGTATAATTATCAGCTTAGTTTCAACATTTTTGAATTCCTTTGATAAAGATTCTTGTGGATTATCCATTAAGCGACTAGGAAGAAGAAACCTTCTAAAAATCATATTTGATATTTCTCTTCCTTTTTAAACTCTTTTATACTTCTTTAGCAAGCTAATCATATTACAAAGAAAATTCCTCACATGTACCAATTCAAGGATTCAGATTTCTACTATCATGTATATGTTAGAGAAAGACATCTATGGGTTTCTTTGGAAAGCCTCAAGGATGGCAGAAGACTGCTGATAGCATGCATAAGCATGTTGGGAGCTGTTATACTTTCTCAAGTATTTATGTACTGTTTGATACCAAGTTGGTTGATGAAATATCACATGCTTAGGAGGTATTTGGTTCTTGAAGCTTTCATGTGCATGGGGAGAATGAGATTGTCTTTATCTTCGTTTTTTCTTTTAACAAGAAAAGAGTTAGGTTCTGCATACTTTCAAATTTAGTCAGTGCATTATTACAAATGGTGAAATTAATATTTACAGTTTTGCAGAGTCGAGCATGCAAGGAATTAAATAGATATTTTTTGAACAAAAGATGCTAATTTTTTAATATATCCTTTTATCTAATTGACGGATATTATGGCTCATATTTTCTAAACTGTACATTACTAATGTTACAGAACTACATATGGATATGTTATATCAATATATACATACATACAAATGTATATGCATTTATATATGTACATGTGTATACATACATACAAGGAAGGAGACTATATTTTGAAGCCAATTTTGAGTTAGATATAGCTAAAAACTAAGACAAAGCAACATTTAAGCTTACTAGTACGGACTAAGGCCATGCAGGACAATAAATCTCTTACAAGGAAAAATGATAGAATATGGATGCTGTACTATTGGTGTTGTAGTAGCTGATCAAAATTAGGGTATTTATTAATTTGATTTGATGAAGTTAAGCAAAAAACCCTAGATGGCCTCTTGGATCCAAGAAAGAAAAGGATGTAAACTTGATTGGTGGCCTTCCTGTGTGGAGGTTACTTTGCTAGCTCAAGGATGTGCTGATCTCTCTCTATTTCTGATTAAAGATTATGTCATGGAACATCAGGGGCTTGAATAACTCTGTTAAGCAACATATGTTGAAATGTACTCTAATGGAGCAAAAGGTGGATATTCTGATGCTTCAGGAGGCTTAAATGAAGGAGGAAACTTTCCAAAATGTGGTTAAAAGAATTTGGCCTAATGCTGAATTTTATGTCACTGATGCTGAAGGTGCCTTGGGGGGCTTAGCCACTCTATGGAACCCTTGTCGAACACAATTCTACTACTGAGAGGGGAGGGGGGGTGAATCAGTAGTAGATTCAATCTTTTAATCCTTATTTAAATTTAAACTTGTTAAACTTTAAACTGAAATCTGAAAGCAATTGTAACTGAACCGAAGATGCAACCATACAAGAAAACAATACACAAAATTTACGTGGAAGCCTAGGATGGGAAAAACCTTGCTAGGATATATTGTCCTAATCTAGCCTCACAAATTAATCCAATTACAATATTTAAGGGCATCAACCCTAAGGAATCACCAAACCCCTAAGAGGACCAACTCTTCCAACACCCATTGAACAACTTGAGCACCAACCCAGTATTCATAAAGCACCAACTTTTAAGAATATAACATTAACACGTTACAACTGATTTATCCTCTGAAAAATTCTCTTTACAACATTTGGAACTTGTAAACAAACAATTACAATTTGAATATAAACAGACTTCAGATATCTGTAGCAATCCCTCTGCAAACTAAGTGCAAGCTGAATGAATAAACAATATAAATCTAATTTGGATCAAATAGCAGTAAACGTTACCAATTACAGCATGCTCTTTGTGAAAATCTTTCTTTCTTATGGTAGCATAAAACAAAACTTCAGATCTCTGATCTTTGCAAACTCTCCTTCCTCACACTTCTGATCACAGCATAGATTTCAAATACTCCTCTTCACAGCCCCCCTCAGGTTCAGACTTCTTCACAAAAGTCTACAGCTATAATGGAAAGACACATATCTCATACCTGATATTTTCTTCACTTCACATTCATTTCTCTTTTTAAACTTTACACAACTCTATCACCAATGTGTTGATATTCTCATCCACACACCTTTTATCGGGTTTTCATCCCACTTTTATTGGCCCTATCGGTTTAATAGCCTGATAAACAAGACAGAGTGTCGACTCCTAATGTTGACGGAGAAATGTCCTTACAGACGACATTGTGGACAGAAACAAGAGTTCAAATTTGCAGATGGCATAAGAGTTCAAATTTACAGACGACATAAGAGTTCAAACTTTGATGAAGATGTAATATATCCATAGTACTCCTCGGTGCATATTCCTTATTGCCGGTAAATTACCGAGAATCGAGCCTTCTTGTTATTGTTGCTTATGCTCTACTTCAATATATTATGCCATCCCTGAAATAATCAAAATGTGCCAAACACACTCACATGATCATTATAATCATTCTACATGATCATTGAAATCATTCCTTTTGCAAATTTTGCAAACTCGATAATAATAATATAGTTAGCAAAGTCTTCGATGCTTTTTTTCAAAACCAGCTGTTCCCGTGTATTGGCTCCACTGTGTTTCCTGTCTATTGACTCCAAATGTGTTCCCATGTATTTCTCAGATCATTCTTCGATCATGTTGCTTCCCACATTGCTTGCATAGGCCAAAAAATATTAATGACTCCTTTGATGTTTTCTTTAGGAGTTTGATATGAATCCCATACACTTTGTGGATTCTTTATCTTGTCATCCTTCAATGCCTGTCTTTATGTATTCTTAGTAGGCAAAATATCCTTGATAAAGTCTGTGATTTTTATTGTTACAGTAGCGGGCCCAACTTGGATATTACATTTGCATAATCTTTTCAGCTTTCTATAAATATTCTTAGATTCGACGTTTAGACAAGTTATCCAATATGAGTCTGCCCAACACATTTACCTTCAGTGAACGGTGAATCTGCAAATTTCCTTGATGCATTCTTGTGACTCTTCTAATTATAGACGACACATTATAAAGACAGGAAACCTGACACAATTCTTGTCACTTGTAAGTGCATTCTTATCATTATATGTGTGACTTGAATTGTCATTATTCATTCTGTTGTTTATATTTGTTCTGCAATTCTTTTGACATCAATGACAAGAACCTGGCTAACAAAGTCTAACAACTCTGCCAACCTTTCAGGAATAAAAAGCCACGTCTCAGGAAACAGCCTCATAGTTAAGATGTGTCACTTGAAATCTGGCCAAGAATGGAATCTTCTAAATGTGTATCCTCCTAATGCGAGATCTCCTAGAGTTGCCTTATGGAATTCTCTAGCCTCCATCATTTTAAATTCTCCTACTGACCTTTGGATGCTGGGGGGGATTTCAAATCCCCTCTGTTCCCGTCCGAGAAGCAAGATGGAGCGGAAGATTTCTCAGATAGCATGGGAGATTTGGCTGATTTGATCTCTGCTGTTTGTTTAATGGACATTGAGTTGCAAGGTTCTCTTTTCACCTGGTCTAATAGGACACAGGGGAACCATGTTATCCAAGTCGAGTTAGACAGGTTCCTCATCTCTAACAATTGGGACATTCTTGCTAATCTTTCTCTGATAGCCCTTCCATGGATTGGATCAGATCATAATCCCATTTTTTAAATTGGGAAGAGGGCATGTATAAAGGTCCTTATCCTTTCAGATATGAAATCATATGGACTCGCAACCCGAACTTTGGAAACCTTGCTGAAAGCTGGTGGAACACTCCCTTTTTTGGTACCCCTATGTTGGGGGGGATTTCAAATCCCCTCTGTTCCCCTCCGAGAAGCAAGATGGAGCGGAAGATTTCTCAGATAGCATGGGAGATTTGGCTATTTTATCTCTGCTGTTGGTTTAATGGACATTGAGTTGCAAGGTTCTCTTTTCACCTGGTCTAACAGGACACAGGGGAACCATGTTATCCAAGTCGAGTTAGACAGGTTCCTCATCTCTAACAATTGGGGCATTCTTGCTAATCTTTCTCTGATAGCCCTTCCATGGATTGGATCAGATCATAATGCCATTCTTTTAAATTGGGAAGAGGGCATGTATAAAGGTCCTTATCCTTTCAGATATGAAATCATATGGACTCGCAACCCGAACTTTAGAAACCTTGCTGAAAGCTGGTGGATCACTCCCTTTTTTGGTACCCCTATGTATCAAGTGGTGCAAAAACTGAAGATGGTTAAATAAAAGGTGAAAGGGTGGAATAAGATTTCCTTTGGCAATATCTTTCAAAGGAAAAAAATTCTCTCTAATAAGCTTAAGGAAGTATAGGCCAAAATGGAGGGAGGACAAAATGATTTGGAGAGATGTGTGGAAGAGAGATCCCTAAGGGATCAGTGGGTTATTTTTTCCAAAGAGGAGGAGATATTCTGAAATCGAAAATCAAGGGTCTAATGGCAGACGGAAGGAGAGAGGAATAGTAAATTTTTTCATCAATCGACCATGAAACATAGAAGTAGGAATAGAATTCAAAGACTCCAAAAGGATGTTGGGCTGTTTATAGTGGATGAAGTTGAGATCTCAAACTTAGTTGTCTCCTCCTTTGTTGATTTCCAACAAAATGTCCCTAATGGCATTTTGGATCCTTATGGACTATTGGAGGTAATTTTGGAGGTGATTACTGAGCAGGATCTAAACCTGTTTCTTTACAGGAGTTCAAGGATGCTGTGTTCTCGTTTGGTGCCTATAAAGCCCTAGGCCTTGATGGTTTACCTCTAACCTTCTTTCAAGATTTCTGGGACTTGGTTGCCTCTAATGTATTTAATGCTGTCTAGGACTTCTTTAGGATAGGTAAATTGTTGAAACAGGTTAGTTCTACTTTCATTGCTGCGATTCCTAGATCAGAGAATGTTGCTTCTATGAAGGACTTCATATCTTTTAGCCTTTGCAATATCCTCTATAAAATCATTTCCAAAATTCTGGTAAATAGGCTTAAAATTGTGCTTGATAAGATGATCTCAAATAACCAGAAAGGGTTTGTTAAGGGAAGGCATATCCTGGATGTTGCAATAATGATCCAGGAGCTGATTCACTCTATGGAATCTAGCAAAAAGGCTGGAATGATGCTAAAACTAGATATATCAAAATCCTATGACAAAGTTTCTTGGCATTTTTTAATTGAAGTCCTCAAGAATTATGGATTTAAGGGCAGATTCCATAAATTACCTCCCCTTCTTGTTCTGTGTTGGTTAATGGCTCTCTGAAAGGTTACTTTTCTTGTGGCAGGGGACGAAGACAAGGTGATCCTCTATCCCCATACTTGTTCATCATTTTGGCTGAGGTGCTTGGTAGAAACATTCAAAACTACTTGGAATTAGGACTCCTTGAAGGGGTCAAAGTTGCGTCCATGCTGTCTCCTTCCCATCAACAATTTACTGACGACACTGTCATTTTGGGGAGGACTATGTTTCTGAAGCTAAATGATGGAAATAACTTTTGAATAATTATGCTCAGATCTCTGGTCAGCATATCAGTTATCACAAAAGAAAAATCTACTTCTTCAATGTCACTCCCCCTGTACAAGCAAAAGTTACAAATACTCTTGGGTGCTGTTCTATTGTTCTTCCCAACTCCTAGTTAGGGCTTCCCCTAACTACCGAGTTTCCTAGTAACAACTTTTGGAATAATCTTATAGAACGCTTTTAGAAAAAACTTGCTGATCGGAAAGGCAAATTGTTAAGTCAAGATGGGAAAGTGCAGTTCTTGAAAGCTTGCTTACAGAACATCCTTGTGTATTACCTTTCTCTTTTTAAAATCCCAACTGCCATGGCTGAAAAAATTGAAAATATCCAGAGGAAATTCTGGACGCGAGCTGAAGAAAGATCAAGAATTGCTCTTGTTAGTTGGGATAAGGTTTGCAGACCAAAGAAGCAAGGGGGGCCTAGGGATTGGGAAAATCAAGTTGTTTAATAAGGCTCTTCTTGCTAAGATTGGTTGGCGAATTATTGAAGGTGCTAAAGATTGGGTCAAGATAATAAGGGCCAAATACCTCAGCAACGAGTCTTCAGGACAATTCATATATAATCAAAACCTTCTAAGTGGATCCCCTATATGGAATAACCTTCTGAAAATTAGAAATATTTTCAAAAAGGGAGGAAAGAAGATTTGTAGGAGATGGTAAAAAGCCCAGATTTTGGGATGATGTTTGGAATAAGGATGTGGCTCTCTCAGCCACTAATTTTTTTAAATCAATTAAAGAGCACTTGATTCGAAAGAATGGCATCTTCCTCAGTAACCATATTTGCTAGAATGGAGATCAACCAATATGGAAAAATTTCAGAATGCAAATTGTTGATATCAGGGGTGTTAGAGATATTGAGATCTGAAGAATGGAGGAAGAAATTCTCCTTCTACAACACTCCTTGGATAATTATAGCCTCTTCTCTATGAATAAGAAGGATGATTGGATCGGGAAACATCAGCCATATGGTGCTTTCTCTTTCAGATCTGCTTACTGCTCTATTCAAAATCAAACTCAAGATCCCTTTTACTAGAACCAAGTTTGGATATCCAAGCTGTAACGTAAGAAATAGGGGGTATGTGTGGGGTGGATCCTATTTGTTTGGTCTCTTTCAGAAGGAAGATGACCTGCTAGGCTCAAGGAGGCCCAAGCGCTAAATGGGTGTAGTGATCCTTCACTTATGTAGGAGATGATGGATGTGGAAAATGGAAAATCGAATGATGGATGCAAGATATAGGACACAATAGTGAAGGAAAATGACTTTCAACAAACACAGATTGACATAAATCAGATAGACAGATTTCACTATTGGAAACGGAGCCCGAAGACACTCATTGACATGTAATTTCAATTTGAAGCAGCTTTGGAGGGACCAAGTTGGTTTGGGTGACTTGGTCCAGGACCAAGTCGTTTTGAGCGACTTTGTCCTAGTGTTTTTGCTAATTTTGAGTCTCAGATTGTAGGTAAGCTCTTGTTCTGTCTAGATCTGGTCATGGATCAGTGTCACATGTTCCTGCGCACAGAAAAGAGAGGAATTGTTGGGTAGAGAGGGGTTTGCCTCATTCAAACCCCAGTTGAGGAATCAACCTTGTAATTGTAATGAAATATGTTTGAAAGGAAAGTATGCTTATGTAAAGTAGAAGCTAGATCTAAAACATGTAAAGTATGTCTTATACCTTGTTTTATGCAATGCTTCTTTGAATGTGATCACAAGTGTTGATGCAATAGCTTGACTCAACACAAAAACGTAAAAGGAAATCATGAATTGCATAATGGATGTTGGAGTTTGCCACAATGCTTGATGGAGAGAAAGAAGAATGACTTGAAGACTTGAATGCTTGTGGATGGATGATTATGCCTTGATCTTCTACCTTGATGGTAGTCTCCTCTACTTGGCCTTCAATGAGATAGAGAAGCTAACTTCCACGGAGAAGATTGTCTTGGAAAATGCCTTGAAATGCTTGAAATCTGCCTTAGAATGCTTGATATGCGAAATTGTAGAAGAGAGCTTGAACACTTATGATATCCTCCTCAAATGTGGAGAGGTAGGTTGCTTATATACCTCTCTCAAGCATTTTCGAGGCTCAAAACTTGAAGAGGGCTGACGCGAATTTGGATTTCCCACTTAACCGTTGATATCTATCCTCGATCTATGTTACCCGAGTTTCTGGGACGGGGGACGGGGAAACGGGTTTCCGGGACGTTTTTTTTTGGCTGGTGTAGGGGACAGCTATATATATATATCTGAATTTATTTTATAATTTATATAGAAATCAGAAATCTGATTTCTCAAATATATTCATGAATTTGAATTCACAACATTGTTACATTCATCATAGCTGTAGCAACACGATAATTTAAATTAATTCATCATAGCTGTAGCAACACAAAAAGTTATCAAGATTCAATTATCTTTGCATCAATGTATCACTATCAAGTTCAACTATAGTCTATCATATAATGTCAAAATACTCAAGTCTGAAACATGATAACATCAAACTCAAAATGAAAACAAAGGTAGTATGAGAGCTGCCCCTAATCTTGATCTATATCAAAGTCACTGTCACTGTCATTCTGAGCCTCAAAGGTTGCCTCATCCAACGGAATACCAAGCAATCCTGGCGGTGTGTCGTCCTCATCCACAACAATCCTGGCTGTGCGAAAACATGGGCCTCAAAGCGTCCAAACCTGCTGTGCATGTGTCCAAACCCGTTCGTCGGCCTTTACTGTTTAACAAAAATGAAAAAAACAAAGGTAAAATAAGTTATAACATATGATATGTTACAAATAACATATCATATGTTAATGTTATTAACTTATTTGATATATCAATATTATTACCCTTCAATGTGTGTGGGGCCCGCGAATGGGCTTAAAATATGATTTTTCATATTTATTTTTCGTTGACTTTAGTTTTGCCGCTGGAAACCCCAAGCGATCCCCGGGACGGACGGGGGACGACAAAACAGTCCCTGGGACGGTCAACGGGCATTGGAAACGCGTTGATCGTTTTCGAAGTTTTCGGGACGGGTTTCCGATTTTCCTGCCTGGGTGGGGATGGCTTGGAAACGTCCCCGGCCGTCCCCTCGTCCCCGAAACTGTCCCCGTTTCCGAAACCTCAGGCTTAGGGCCGGAAATGCGTCCCTGGGTAACATAGCCCTCGATTTAAATTTCTTGGTAAATATGGGAAACCAAGTTGGTTTTGGCGACTTGGTCCCACCAAAAGACCTCAAAATTTGGTGTAGAGGTCCCAAATGGAGTGGGGATATTGGAATGATAAGTGGAATCGGGGTTGGAGAACTAAAAATTAATGCGGGGGCCCATACATGCTAAAATGGGGCTAGGCTAAATGAAAATTACATAGTGATGCAATTTTAGGATGGTACACAAGCTTATTCGAAATATAAGTTGTTTATGGTGGTTTAGTGCTCATAACAATATTGTTACCATAAACAACTTGAATGAAAGAGAGTTTATGTTTGTTAACAGTTGTTCTGTATGCTATGAAAATTCTATGCTTAAGGGGCTTTCTAATGAATGGTTCATAAGACACAACACTTGTTGAAGGTTTTGCAAATGGGGTTGCAAGCAAAGTGGGTTTAACCATGGAGGAAACTCTGTAGTTAAGCGCGCTTGAGTTGGAGTAGTACTGGGATAAGTGACCTCCCGGGCAGTCCCGGTGCTTCACCTCTGTGAGCATCACCTAGATGCAATGAGTGCTAAGTGTTCCATTCATTCTCATGAGAGATGGTTCTTATGAACCACTACTCATGAAACATGGGTCAATGAGAATGACTCAAGAACTACAGAGTTGAACCCTAATAGCTATATCACAATTTGACTTGTTGTGGAAAATATCTCCTACTTATCAATTGACGAGCATAAGGGGATTTCTAATGAATAGTTCGTAAGAATCAACACTTGTTGAAGGTTTTGCAAATGGGGTTGCAAGCAAAGTGGGTTTAACCATGGAGGAAACTCCGTAGTTAAACGCACTTGAGTTGGAGTAGTACTAGAATGGGTGACCTCCTGGGAAGTCTCGATGCTTGACCTCTGTGAGCATCACCTAGATGCAATGAGTGCTAAGTGTTCCATTCATTCTCATGAGAGATGGGTTTTTATGAAGCACTACTCATGAAACATGGGTTAATGAGTTTGACTCAAAAACTACACAGTTGAATCCTAATAGCATGAGCTTAAGGGGCTTTCTAATGAATGGTTCATAAGCCACAACACTTGTTGAAGGTTTTGCAAATGGGGTTGCAAGCAAAGTGGGTTTAACCATGGAGGAAACTCAGTAGTTAAGCGCGCTTGAGTTGGAGTAGTACTAGGATGCGTGACCTCCCAGGAAGTCCCGGTGCTTCACCTCTGTGAGCATCACCTAGATGCAATGAGTGCTAAGTGTTCCATTCATTCTCATGACAGATGTGTTCTTTTGAACCACTACTCATGAAACATGGGTCAATGAGTTTGACTCGAAAACTACACAGTTAAGTCCTAATAGCAATATCACAATTTGACTTGCTGTGGAAAATATCTCCTACTTATCAATTGATGAGCTTAAGGGGCTTTCTAATGAATGGTTGGGTTTAACCATGGAAGAAACTTTGTAGTTAAGTGCACTTGAGTTGGAGTAGTAATGGGATGGGTGAACTCCCGAGAAGTCCCGGTGCTTCACCTCTGTGAGCATCAAATAGATGCAATGAGTGCTAAGTGTTCCATTCATTCTCATGAGAGATGGGCTCTTATGAAGCACTACTCATGAAACATGGGTCAATGAGCTTGACTCAAAAACTACACAGTTGAATCCTAATAGCAATATCACAATTTGACTTTTCTTGGAAAATATCTATTGATGAGCTTAAGGGGCTATCTAATGAATGGTTCATAAGGCACAACACTTGTTGAAGGTTTTGCAAATGGGGTTCCAAGCAAAGTGGGTTTAACCATGGAGGAAACTCCGTAGTCAAGTGCGCTTGAGTTGGAGTAGTACTGGGATGGGTGACCTCTCGAGAAGTCCCGATGCTTTACCTCTGTGTGCATCACCTAGATGCAATGAGTGCTAAGTGTTCCATTCATTCTCACGAGAGATGGGTTCTTATGAACCACTACTCATGAAACATGGGTCAATGAAACAAGTACTTATGTCTTAGGGCTGAAAGAAAAATTGGATTGAACAATATGATACTAGTGCGGATATGGAAGATTCCTCATAGCACATTATTGCTTTCCAAATGAGGATGTACATTCCTTTAATAGTCTAGTTTGAATCATTGTTGCAAACAAATCATTAGATCAAGAATCTTGAATCAAATAAAAATAAGAATCTATCAGGGTTCTCTTGGGTTTGGCTAGGGCACATATAATTGCCTTGAGTAGGACATACTCATAGCAGCAAAGCCATGCTTTGACCATCCCATCTATGCTCTCGACCTTGTTGTAGAACTTAAACCTGTAGTTTAGTTTGTATCCTCACATTGACATTGTTGTGTGTCCACTAAGACTTCACGATTTTCATAAAGGATAACACGATGGGATGCAGGGAACGTTTTTCACGAACAACAATTAACTTGATTAAACAACGACTAAATAAGAGGAGCAGTGACTGGATTATTAGACAACAATATAATTATCTTTATTGACAACGATCAATGTCTGTGGCAGTGGTTATCACCAATTTTTGGATCAACGATTACTATAAGAGTAGATATTACATCGATTTAATATTAACATAGCCAAAGACTAATGATCAGATGAAATAAAAATTAATAAAGCAAGGATATGATTAATGATTACCTTCCAAGAGGTGGCAAGGTTCGGCTTAATTAATAGTAACAAAAATGCGATTAAGGGGAATAGATGTGATTGGTGTAAGTGAAGGGATGCATCAACTTTGAAAGGATAGAATCTTCGAAGGGACACTGCTCTTCCGCCATAGAGGAAATGTATATATTGAAGAACAACATTCAAGGAGCATCAGGGAGCCAATCGGATCTTACACACAGTGACCTCACTCAGCATAGAGAATCTGAATTCTATTGATGAATTGCTATGAAGTGTCAATGGGTCTCAATTATGAATTCTTGCTTATGAATAATGATCTTATTTATGATTTCTTACTTATGGATAATGGTCCTATTCATGGTTTCTTGCTTATGAATAATGTATTATCATTAATTATGTGATCTCTTATATGAGGAAAACATGCAATAATGTGTAACTCTTATATGTTTTCTATAATCAATCATGGTAGGGGATAGTAAGGCATACAAGGAGGGAGAAATTGTTATGGGGTCCTCTTCTAAGAACGCAACCTCATGGTGGTGACAGGTTGTACCATGAGGCCAAGGGGGTGCAAGGACTGCCCCGCCCCTAGGCTTAGAAGGGAAGGACACCCCAGACACCCTATTGTAATTTCCTCAAAATCCTACCTTGGTTGACCATTATTTTAAGGGACTCTTATCACGGGGAGGATAAGGATGGCAATGAAAGAGGGGAATGGCTATGGAATTCCTCACTAGGTACATCCCCTCATATGGATGGCAAAGAGCCACATGAAGGCCAAGAGGGATAACATCTGCTCTTGGACCTAGGGTAGAGGATTGATTGGATATGGATTCCTCACTAGGTACACCCCCTCATATGGATGACAAGGAGCCACATGATGGCCAAGAGGGATAGCATCCGCTCTTGGGCGTAGGGTAGAGGATTGATTGGACATGGATTCTTCATTTGGCACACCCCTTCTGATGGCAAAGAACCACATGATGGTTGAGAGGGATATTATCCGCTCTTCGGCTTAGGGTAGAGGATTGTGAACGACTATGGAATTCCTCACTAGGTACACCCCCTCATACGAATGGCAAAAAGCCATATGATGGCAAAGATGAATGATATCCGCTCGTGGGCCTAGGGTAGAGGATTTTAAAGGATTGTCTAAGGCACCCTAATATGCCCCTTATCCTAGCCCTCCTATGGTTGAGTTCCATTAGTGAATTAAATATATTTTATAACTAAATTAATTTTCCGAATCCTAGTTTAAATGATCTATACTTTTAATGTCTCTAATGAGGAATATCTATTTTGTGGATTATGTTTCAATGATTTCCTAACATGTGGCAGGATCTCAAGGAGGTACATGATGTTACTAATGCTAATCTACTTTAGTTCTATTTGGAATTTGTGATTTAGGGCAAAAATTAGGCATTTACAAAAGGGACATTACAGAGTCCCATCACCCATTAATGCAACTAGTTCTCAAATCTAATAAGCGTTTTCCACACCCATCCAAGGTTCCCCTTTCCTCTTAACTCTAGCATTGCCTAATCCTTCTTACAAACCCATTAGTGCCTCTAAAGCAAAGCAATAAATGATCATCGCCAATTTTTGTGAAATGGACAACTCTGGTCCCACCCTCCAAGGGTACAATCATAACACATGTTGGTGGCATTCCCACAATATTTTCCATGACCTATGAAAATAAGGCATTTTCTTCTTGCTAAGATTTGGTTTTGATCGCGAGGCCATGATTTGAGAAAGATATCGAGAATCTGAATTTAGTAAGGCAAAACAAACCATGAAACCCAAAACAAATACTAGGTTGTCCACGAAGCTAATGCAGTAAGCGTAACTTCATTCCAAAGCTAGACTTGTTTATGGAGTAGGTAAATGAAGCCTACTATTAGCAAATGGAGGGCTTGTTTCAGCTTGGAGGAGGTTGATACTGGTGAACATGAACACTTTGTAACAATTGTCACTTTTTAATTGTCACACCGTTAACCCCTCTTTGCAACAATGAGTTTGCTGAACTTTGGACTGGTGGCTTGATTGAACCTTTCTTGATTTTTCTAGTGGTGATTATGTTGTCCTACAATTCGATGGCACGGTCTTGCATCTTTGCTACTTCTTGAGCTTGACTTGCTTTGAGGAGGAAGGCATGAGTAGGTGAGAAAACATTGATAAAGGTACTTAGAGAAGGATTCAATTGAATTGTGTAACAACTCTCTTACAAGCTCATCATTGTCCTTCGTGGCATATATAAGTTGAGCAAATAAGATATGACTACCCTTAGCTGGTTTGAAGTGTGCTGTATAGAGTTCCACACATAGACCCCCAATTAGTGATTGATCTTGTAGAAAGATGATGGAACCAATTGGCAGCATTTCTAACCAAGTCTCTACAAGCAATTGAAATGCATATCTTGATGAGCTTACTCTTGATATACCACATGCTGTTGTGAATGATGAAATATGCTTGTTTGGATGCTGATGCCCATCGCTAAAGAACTTGGGAAAATTTTTTCATGGTCCACAAGCAAGCACGCGACGTTCTACTAGGCCAAAGGACTGATATTGTCTCCCAAGGTAAGGGAGGAGCAAGAGGATTATTGTTGTTGTTCTATTGACCATCCAATGCCCTGAAGCTTTTAGACTTATTTTCTTGATCTTGTTTTAACTGATTAAAATTAGGCTGAAGCACTGGAGCGTTCGTACCATGAATGGTCATTCAGTATTGCAGATTGATGGCTGAAATCTCTTATGTCTCACCATGGGGTGCCAAAAATTGATAGCACTTTAATTCGTCCCTTTCAGGGCAACACAAGATGGAATAGTGTGTAAGGATAAATCTTTGTTCAAATCAGATGGCAAAAGTCCCTTGTAACAAGCAAAAGTAAACCTTAGAACCAAAGGAAATGACCTCTAGCTTTTTACAAAATGTGTATCTTTATCTTTGGATTAAGAGCATGCATTGCAAATAAATCAAAGAAATGGTCTATCTTTGTAGCTCTTGGGCAAGGGCACAAAGCTTATCGATACTTCTATTCAAGATGAGAGATTTTTATATCTTTTCTTGAAAGTAAACACATGTAGTAGCTAACAAATGCTCCAATTTCTTTTTGATGTAGATGAACTAGTAATATCTTTTCTTGAAAGTAAAAACATGCAGCAGCTAACAAACGCTCCAATTTACTAAGTGGATGAAAAATATGTGCTCCAATTTCTTTTTGATGCAGATGAACTAGCAACCTATGAAGACAAGACAAAGTAAACTGTTAAAGTTCTTAAAATGCATGCTATTCCATCCTTGCCCACGCATGGGACAAATTCCACTGTTGGTATATAATTTGAGTTCCCTTTTCCTCAGTTTACGCTCCGCCGCCTTTTCGGAAATGTGGTTCAGATAGGCATTGAGGAGGCTCTGGTCTAGTCTGTTCATTTTGAGAGTGTACGCGTTGCTTTCCACGGTGTGGTCTTTGGCGAGTGAGTGGAGGGTGGTGTGGTGGATCCAGCACATTCTCACTCCGCCGAAGGAGTTATGAATGAGTTGGTCTGTGTTGGGAGAGATGCTCGACTCGCTCGCATTTACCCCTCGATATTCCGTTAGATTGCGAGCATCCGAGGTTCTTTCCAGAGTTTTCATGTACTCCTCGGTGTCCATGTATAGCTCGTTCTTCATTCCGTGCTTTCCTTTGAATTCAGGGAGGCTCATGCAACAACACACATTTAGGCGGTCGCAAATGCGCATCACCCATTGCCTCACGACTCGGCCGACCTCCGGGGGGAGATAGTTCTGCACGAGTGTCAGGAATCCAATTATGGAGAATATCTCTCCGATTAGGCTTCCACTTCCATCTTTCTCTGCAAATTGAAATGCTTACTCACTGTTTTGCTTTAGCGATCAATGTGACGTGTATAACTTGTGCGACGCTTACCCAGAGTGTGCGTCCTATGATCCACCATGAGATCTCGATCATCACTTTGGCTGTTAAGCAATGCATTCATCCTCAAATCCAATATCTAGCTCATGGAATTATTTTGAATCTTCCTTAGACTAGCTCTGATACCATGTTAAAGTTCTTAAGATCGCTGCAAATGTAATAACACTCTAATATTTTCTGTGTATTTCAAATGCAGCAATCTTTCTTGCATTTATATTGAGGATGAGGCTAGGAGAGACATGTCCCTTAATGGGACATGTCTATTCATTATAATATTATAATGTTTTATTAATCAATCATATATTAGAATAATACAAGTCTGCATAAATAATAATATATATAATATAACATATATATATATATATATCATATATATATACAAATACAATATATTATTATTAATCAATATCTAAGTATTATATGTATTCTAAATGATCATACGACTGAAGCTACAGACATTAACATAAACAATTAAATTATTAAAGTTACAAAATTACTAGCAACCTATGAAGACAAAGTAAATTAAAATTAAAATTGACTTGTGATATAATTGTGATTGCAAGGAGCTACAACAATTAGAAGCATTGGCCATGGAGGTACCACCAACTGCATCCTTCTTAAACCAATGACGAAGAGTGTTAGTACTTAGACCTTTTGCATTCACAAACTCTATAATCTCATCTGTAATCAAATCTCACATATCATCATCAAGAAAGAGTCTAAGGAATGCCTTGTATCCTTTAGACACTTCTAAATCTTTATATGGTGGAAGCCTTCCTAGCATATCAAGAAACTGTTTGCTATAGTATTTTGGAGTCAATGATTAGTGGAGTGGTCATCTTGTTCCATCTTTCTACAACAATTGCTTCTAGTTGTTTGAAGAAAGTCTCCTTAGGGTCTTGCTCTTTCCTATTTATGATTTGCTTCATCTTCTCAAGCATTGAATCAATGCCACCATACACTTGTCCGATGCAAGGTCTATCCATGTTAGTGTAGCGAATCATGTGCATAATGGTCTTGGTGAAACTAAGGAGATACTCCACACAATCCCACCATGAGTCACCTAATATCTATTGCTTAATTTTTGTTGCCCTTTCAGTGCTGCTTTGTCTCCACATAGACCAATTTTGGCTGATCACCATATTACAAAGTGCCACTTTAACTTTCACAAGTCGTCTCAAGATGATTGTGTTAGATGCAAAGCGGGTCTCTGCAACCTATAATAGAAATTAAAGCCAAAATGATTAAAAAGTAAAGACAAACTTTAAAGAAGAATACATGTTACAAACAAATTATGAAAAACAGAAAATGTAAAATACTAATTTATTTAATTAAAGTACTACTTCAAGTTCACTTATAGTTCCAAACTTGAAATAATCTTAAAACTCCTTGAGTTATGTGGTGGTTGTTGATGAACATTTGGATGTCCTCAGCCTCTGCATACCCCTCTTTGATCCACCCAATTTTATTCCCAATCTTTTTTAGCATAACATTGAGTGAGTGGACTGGACAAGGTGTCCAAAAGATATGTTGATACCGTTCTTCAACCAACAAACCAGCAGCCCTACAATTCTTTGCATTGTCTGTTATGACTTGAACAACATTTGTAGGTTCCATTGTCTCAATGGTGGCGATAATGATTTTAGCAATAAGTTGTACATCTTTTACCTGCCCCTCACAATCCGTGGATTTCAAAAATATTGCCCCTTTAGGGGACACCGCTGTGACATTGATTAAAGGATGATTTCTTGCATCCTTCCACTCATCTAAAACAATGGATACGTCAGTTTCAGTTTGTGAATCCTTGATGGGCTTCAATGCATCTTCAACTCCCTTGACCTCTCTTTCTAACAAGGTGTTGCGTACCTTCTCATAACCCGGGCCCTTATACCCTCATGGAGCTTCATTGACACTTTTCAACATGTTCTTCCAATATGGGGAGCGAACAACATGGAAAGGCAACCCATTTGCATATATGCATCTTGCGACATCTTGGTTGGCAATGTCTTGACCCTCATTTTGAAATGAAGTTTCCAAAGGGCTCTTTCTTTTGCGTGCAACGAGTGCTTCACTTTTAAGCTTAGTTGTGGTAGTAAGAAATGGGTGGTCTTCTATCACAATATTCGAAGATGGGGGTCGCATTCCCTTTGAGTTTTTTTAATGGGAAAATTTGGTCTACTTCTCTCTCTTATGCTTCATGCTCCATAATATATTTTAACACTATTTTAGTTGGTATAGGAACCTTATTTTTTGTAGGGCATTTTTTGACTTCTCTTCCTGGGAATCTACACATATGGCCTACCACCTGATAATATGAAGTTATGAACTATTACATTCTCCATCACATCCCTGGCATTTCCAATGAAATCCCCCACTTCTTGGAAGTGGACATATTTTCACATAGGAGAATTAGAATTTTGATCTATTTTGTGTTCATTTGTTTCTACGGAGGAAGAGGTAGATGGGGTAGCTGCCATTTCTAGTTCCTATGGCAAGAAATTTTATACACATTCAAAACAAAAACAAGAGAATGAAAAATAAAATAAAATAGGTAGATCTTATGGAGAATTAAAGAGAAATGAAAAAAACTAAAACAAAATAAAATTTACCTCTTTCAGCCAATGGAAGCTTTCAAAAGAGTAGTAATGAAGCTCAAACACTTGATCAAGCTTCAAAAATCGATCTTTCAACTCCCTCTTGCTCAACCAAAGTTTTGCTCAATCACCTATGAAAACCATATTTTTGCTCCACCTCAAGAGTAAACAAGCTGTTTGCACAACAAATGAGCAAAAAAAACCAACTTCAGTATATTGGAATAACCTTTCTAGGGTTGTGGATTCCAAAAACCAATAAATTTTGCAAAAAAATGTCAAATCAGCACCTCTTTCTGTCGGGTTTGCACTTGTTTGCCCGGGTTCGGCCTGGACGAACCAACCTGTCTGGGAAAAGGCCATGTACGAACCCACATGCAGATTGGATTTGGACCAGGACCCAGTTTGAATGGGACTGGTATACCTAGGTCTTGGATCCATGAACTTTGCAACGTAGTTTGATAGTACTTGAGAGTTGTTGGTCCAAAGTGTGTGTTTTTGGTTGTGGATGATGGAATTCATCGAGTCAATATAATTTCATAGAATTGGACCTTACCTAAACAAGGGTTGAATGTGTGCATGGTATTGCGAGCATTCATTAACCAAAGTTCAAATGAATTGCAAGAGCACTGAATTGCATGTGAATTGGGGTTTCATCAGAAGAGTTTAAGGGATTTACAAGAGCACTACATTAAAGATCATAGTCTTTTCCAGAGTAACATTGGCATGTGGCTTAGTTAATCATTAATAGCTTTGGCAAACATAATCTACTTGCCTAAGCATTGTTCAGCTCTTCTCTTTCAGCCAATAATTTATAGCCTTGATGGTGATATCTTTAGTTTCTTTGGTAGAGGTTGTAGTCACCTTAAAAGGAGGATTTAATATACAACTATAGAGTCAGTGAAGATCCAGTAGGGGTTTGGAAACACATCTGACAGGAGGATTATGATTTTATGATTTATTTTTGAAATGTAATTATTTTTGTGAATGATAACCCCTACCCACGTAAGACTTTTCTAACAAAATTAGAAAGGGAAAAAGGCTAACACATATTTTTGATAAGATGAACTTTATAAAATTTTGCAACTCAAGTACTTGGAGCTTCACTTGAATTGGGATTTTGAGAATACTAAGAAGTAGCCTTCTGATCATTATAATAAGGAACACATCACCATTCTTTATAAACATGCAAACAAACTATCAAAAAGAAACAATAGAATAGTACAATATTATAGCAAAAGAATACAATACAAACAAAGAAAAACCGAAAAGGAAAACAACAACAAAAAATTGAAAAGAAACTAATCAACAAGCATAAAATAAAAGCCAACCTAGTTTTAATGTCCCCTTTGTGGAATAGGATTTAATAATAAATAATAATAATAATAAAAATATACCTAAATAAATAAATAAAAATAAAATATAATATAATTAAAGTTAATTAAGTTTAATGAAAGGTCAAGAGGCATGCAATGAAGAGTTGTGACTCCTTTGGCATAAGATGTAAAAGGGAGAGTTCATTTGAAAGGGGATACAAAGGAAGGAAGAAAGAGTGGAAGACATGATTCAAGAAAAAATTAATGAAAGAGAAAAGAGGAATGGGAAGAAAATAAGATTGACTCATTCAAAAAGAAGAAATGATGAAGGGTTGTGTCTCTTCCAAAGGGTGGTGTAATTATGGAAGATTTTGACTCTTCCAAAGGGCAAAAATGATGAAGGGTTGCGACTCTTCCAAAGGGCAGAAATGATGAAGGGTTGCGACTCTTCCAAAGGGTGGTAATTATGAAAGGTTGTAACTCTCTCAAAGGGCAGCAATGATGAAGGGTTGTGACTCTTTCAAAGAGTGGTAATTATGAAAGGTTGCGACTCTCTGAAAGGGCAGAAATGATGAAGGGTAGTGAATCTTTCGGAGGGTGGTAATTGTGAAAGGTTGCGACTGTTGCAAAGGGGCAGACATGATGAAGAGGTGTGGCTCTCCCTCACATTGGAAGATATAAAGGGGAGAAGGTTTCATTTGGGGAGGAGATCCAAGGGAGATCAATTTGGGAAATAATATATTACTCTGAAAGGCATACGCAAGATGGTCATTACCATTAAAGTATAAAGGAGAATTCATTCCAAGCATTGAAGGAGGACTTATAATTCATCACTCATGGATCCAAATCCTTGATTCATCCATCAATCATTAATTCTTAAAGAAATCAAATGAACAATCAATTGGCAAGATCAAGCAAACAATCATCAAATCAATATCAATCATCATTTCATCTTGAAGTCAAGAAAACAAACAATTCAGCAATCAAGCATCACTCTATCAAATCAACATTCATTCAATCATCATCCACCAATTTATCAAAACTAGCATCCATTTCATTGTCGCTTAATCAATCAGCTAATCAACAGTTACTGAATCATCACTCGCCAATATCTCATATTATCAAATCAAGGAATTAAATCAGATCGGTATTGGATACAAGCTATCTTCATTTCAGAAAACAGCCATCTTGTGTTATAGCAAGTATTGTGGTATGCATGATGAAGATGTTGTCTAACTTACAATATCTTATGAATTTGGTATAGTTAATGATGTGAAATGCTAATCAATTTAATTTCTTTATTTGTTTAGTAAATTTACTTATTCTCCTATAAACAATCATGTAGGGGTTGGTAAGGAAATACAAGTAGGAGGCAAATACAAATTCCCCTTCTAAGTAGACCACCTCCTGTTGGATGGAGGTGCTCCTGCCATTTGTGGGCCCAGGGTTGTATCATGCCCTTGGGCTTCGTTGAGGTGAATGTTTTAGAGCACCCCCTTGTGCTTTCCTATTCAATCTCTAGAATGGTTGGTTATAAGTAAACTAAAGGATGAAAGCAACCATATATGGGTTAGTAAGGAGACACAAGTAGGGGGGCAGATACATATTCCCCTTCTAAGTAGACCACCCCATGTTGGATGGACGTGTTCTTGCCACTTCTGGGCCATGGGGTGTTGTATTTGGATTCTGTAAGACCAGAAAAAGGCATTAGAGAGCATAAATGAGGCAACCACAAAACCTAAAAACATCATGCAAACCTAATCTAATCTACCATTAAAGCCATTTGAAATGAAGGCATAAAAACAAAGCAAATAAACTCTAAAACTCCCTTCAAATGTAGCTCCAATGTTCTCCTTTCTTCTCCATTGAAATGGATTGATGTTGCTCTTGACTTGACAAAATGCACTTAAATTGAAAGCAAAATGGCTATAGTGAAATACTAGGAGTGTGGTTAGTTTGATTGAGAAAATTGATCTCAATTTATAGGATGAGAGACTAAAATGCAGATTTGGCAACTTGAATGCGCAAATGGAAGATTGTCATAATTATGACAAATTGAATGTACAAATGGAAACGAGAAATCAAGTGCACAAATTGAGGGCACTTGGAAGGGAAAGATGGAGGCAAATTAGTAGGCAATTAGGGGAAAAATGAATAGGGAAAGATGGAAGAGATCATGAAGCTAATTAGTAGGAGATGAAAGCACAATTAGGGGAAGGGTGTAAGAGTTGAATTTTGAATTTGAAATTCATTATTCCCTTCAAATTAGAAATTAGGAATTTAGGAAATCCCATAATTCAAAAGGGTGACCAATTAATTAATTAATTGTGGGAGACATAGGAAAGGGAGAATTAGTTTGATTAAATGATTAGGACATAGGGATAAAGTATGGGTTATTTATCCCAAGAGGACAAATTAGTGAATCGATGACTAAATTGGTGACATTGATGCGAAATTGACTTGGTTTTGATGCTTTTGATGTGGATTAGGAACAATTCCGATGGTTCCGAAATGGTTTAGGAAATGACAAGGCATTGATGAACTTTGACAATGCCTTAGATTGATTGATAAAAATGATTGATGATGAATATCTGAAATAGCATCAATGAACTTTGACAATGCTATTGAATTGACTTGGATAAATTTGACGATGATGAGGCATTGATGAACTTTGACAATGTGCTCGAATTGATTGGTTTGAAATTGGTTGATAAGGTTGATTTGAAACAACATTGACGAACTTTGATAATGCCATAAATGGATTGATGATGACGAGGCATCAATGAACTTTGATAATGCGCTAAAAAATGATGAGATTGATAAGACATGGATTGATTTTATGATGAGGCATCGATGAACTTTGACAATGCCGGAGGATTGATTTTGAAAGAGATTGATAATAAGGTTTGAAATGATTTGAAATGATTGAAATGCTTTGAAAATGACGAGGCATCGATTAACTTTGACAATGCTTTGGATTGATGATGAATTGGTGATGATAAGATTGACAAGATTCAACAGGATTGGACTGATTTGAAAGTGATTTGATTAGGCATCGATGAGCTTTGACAATGCCCTAGAATGATTTGAAAAGGATTGAATGAGTTTGAAATGATCTTGGACTGATTAGGAAGGGATTAGGGCTGACTTGGATTGATTTAGGAAGATTTGATATGATTTAGGATAGATTAGGATCGTCTTGGTTTGATTTAGGAAGATTTGATATGATGAGGCATTGATGAACTTTGACAATGCCCGAGGATTGATTTTGAAAGAGATTGATAAGGTTTGAAATGATTGAAATGATTTGAAAATGATGAGGCATCGATGGACTTTGACAATGCCTTAGGGCTGACTTGGATTGATTTAGGAAGATTTGATATGATTTAGGATAGATTAGGATTGACTTGGATTGATTTAGGAAGATTTGATATGATGAGGCATTGATGAACTTTGACAATGCCCGAGGATTGATTTTGAAAGAGATTGATAAGGTTTGAAATGATTTGAAATGATTTGAAAATGATGAGGCATCGATGGACTTTGACAATGCCTTGGATTGATGATGATGAGGCATCGATGAACTTTGACAATGCCTTGGATAATGATGACATGATTTGATAAGGTTGATGATGATGAGTTGATAAGGGTTTGATATGATTTGATTGATTCTAATAATAATTTGAAAATGATCAATTCGGCCAAAGCGACACAGGTTATGAGAGAAATGTTAGTAATCGATGACATGGAAGAATGACACAATATTAGTGAATATAAGACGTGTTAAAAAGGGGCCACATAGGTGTGAACCATTTTTGGGTGTCTACAGTATTACGCCCTTGGGCTTAGTTGAGGCGAATGTTCCAAGTCATCCTATTGTGCTCTCCTCATCAACCCCTACTATGGTTGGTTATTGTAAAGAAAACTATAAATTATATTTACATATGAAATGTTATTTAATTTAATTGCTTATTTACTTTAAGTTTCAATAGCTATCATATGTTAAATTATAGAAAACTATTTGTAAACAAATTTTGTTGTGGAATTGTTACTTTGGGGCAAAAATCACTTAATTCTTCTAAGAATTCCACAAACTGATGGTGTTAAATATGTGATTTCTCCTCATGAAATTTTTTCTGTGATAGGACCATGTCTTTGTTCAAGGCAGGGACTGCTGCAATGAATTCATTGATTGGATGGAATACCATCAATCTTTTGCAGGCCGTGTCAATTTCGATATAAGGGGGTCTTGGAATTAAGAATAAATTTTCTGATAAAGCAGAAATTTCCAAAAATGACCTTGATTCCCTCTTATTCTTTGTTGGGATTAATTTTTTTTTCTGTTAAATCAGAATAGTGAAGTAATCTAGGTGACAGAATAGGAAGATAAACAAAGCAAATGAAAAAAAAAAAGACAAGAAAAAACTGAAGAAACAAAACTTAACCCTGGTAAACGTAATTCTTTATTGAACTCTACAAATGGAGAATTTAAATATCGCCCTTTCTCCTCATGAAGTTAATCCCATCATAGGACCATGTCTCTGTTTAAGGCAGGGGCTGCTACATTGAATTTGTTGATTGTGTTGGACACTATAAATCAATTTTGATGGCCATACAGTATACCTTCTTCTGTACACCTGTCTTAGCAGATTATCTTTGAACTATTTTTAGCCCTTATCAATTTTTAGTTATGTTATCTCCTTTTCATCGTTCTTTAGAGACTATTTATGTTTCCATCCATAACTAATTTTATCTTTCAAGACTGCATCATTGTCCACGAACTTGAAGACTTGGTTCTTTTTTCTCCAAAAGAAAAAAGTTATCCTCATAATTAATCACAAAAGAGTACTGAAACTGATTCATTGAAAAAAATACCTTCACGTAATATGGGTCGAGGGTGATTGGACAAGTGCATAAGAAGCTAAAACTTTGAGAAAAACATTTATGTTTAAGGGAATATAGTTTTGTATCAGATCCCAATTTCTATTTTCAAAACAATTGCAATGCTTTCCTATGTTTTACAAAATATTTAGATTCCCTGGTTATTTTAAATACATTGTTTGTTTGATATCCAATAATCCTTGGCTCCTCTTTCTCTCGCAACTGGCCTCTTGTTTCTTGTCAAACACAATGGACCTGCTCCAAACATACGGAGGTGTTGCACAGCTGGCCGTGAATTTTGTCAGTCTTCACCTCATCTCAGGGCTGACTGTTTACAACAGCATCAAAGAATATGACCTGCACTCAGGTAATGCTCTCATTGGTAGTTTATTTTCTCATTCTGATTTACAGAAGAAATCAGGGTTTTTACATGTCTATGTGGCATTCAAAAGAGCATCGTATGAACTTGATTAGACAATTATTGCACAAGCCATTACCACTCATAAGCAAGAATTAGGCATGCAATTATGTGATAGAACAGTGAACTTTATAGAGCATGGGTTTCTCACCTGCAACATGTTGCTCACCCCCCAACACTTTGCCAACCAAAACAAGGTGCTCAATCGGCCTCAAGCAAATTTGCTTCCGCAGGAAGGACAATCTGCTGTTAGGGGTAACATAAGATATTTTGGCTCGGTTTCAGTAAATTTCATTTAGTATTTAGCTTCAAGGGTCCTATCTAGTTCTGTGTGCTATAAAGGGTATCAGTTTATCATGGGTGCTTTCAAAATTGGTGGATTTTGTTTTCCTTTGCCTCCATTGTTTTTTGGTTTGGGTGGCAGTTTTCAAATCCTTTGATTTTGGGATCTTTTGTAGAAATGATATTGTAAATATTGCTACCAGTAACAGTCTGGTTTATATCCTTTGTAATTTTTTATATACATTAATATAATTTCAGGCGTCCATGCCTTTTACTGGAAAAAGTAGCAAATTCTAATATTAATTTTAATATAAAATTACAACTGCTAGAATGATTTTAGTTTTAATCTTACTAGATCTGAAATGATGGCCTTTCAAGACTTACATGTGCCTATTTTGTTGTCTAGTGTTTTGGCATGGATACAGTAATGGGTTTAAGAACCCTTTCATTTTAATCCCTTTTCCATTCATATGGGTTGCTGAAAATAATGTGTGAAACTATTCAGAGAATCCCATAATGAACATCAAATGTAAATTAACACCTAAAAGGGTTATGTAGATAATAAAATGGGATTGTGACGTGTCTTTTTCTCTTTTTTGAAAGGAAAATAAACACTAGGAGGTCGTCTTTCCAAAGGAAGAGTTTGGGAAAGATGGAATTAGGGTGTGACAAATGTCAAATTCTTGTTTCACGACCAAAGAATTCAGAGAAGAAATAACTTGAAAAATAAAAGATGTTGACTCTTGTTCACTTGGAGAGAAAAGGAAAGGAAACTAGTTCAACATTACCTTTTAAAATAAGCAGGGGGAAAATGAAATGGGATGATGACAATTATTGCCATCTCATGTAACCTGGTAGAAGAAACAGGATAAGATTTAAGTGACTTCTAAGGACTCTCAGAAGATAGGGAATGAGATGGCAACACTTGTTGCAACCTTATTTTCCCTAGGACGCAAGCTCACAAGACTTCACACAGTTTTCACAAAAAACCTACTTTGGCAAAAAATGCATCATGATTGTGATAGATGTCATGATCTTTGTGAACCTTAAAGCACACAAAATCAAAATGAATGAAATAATACTTAGGTAGAGATGAAAGAGAATGTGTCACATGGGACATCCTTTGCTCACTTGGAGAGCATTATTAGAAGGGAGCTCAAAAGCTCAATGATAAATTTAAAACCGGGAAAGAACAAAATGAGATTTGTATCTTGCAGACTTTGCGAATCACAACATACGACAAAATTTAATAATAGGAGTTTGGGAAAATAGAGAATGAGCAGAAGCCAATCGTTAAAACTCTGGTTAAACATTTAAAAGATGAAATTTACACAAAATAAAACACAATCACTTGACTCAAAGATGTATTGCAGATAATCCATGAATAGAGAAGGGCAAATAACCTAGATTAATATAGAATAGAGAAAGTTGAAAAATAAATTATGAGATAACCATTTCAAATGATAATAAAATTGCAGCAAGCAATAGCAGATGCATAATTTGTAAGCCAAAAATTCTCTAAAAGAAGTATGTCATATTCAATGTTTTCTTTAGTATAAAACTTTATTGCTCCAAGTTTCTTTGCCCAATTTAGCATTGGGGGAGTCGGTGACAACAAAGATGTTTAATGTTGAAGATGGATGCCAATTTGAAACTTTGATGTGGCCAATTTGTTTTTTTGAGAAAGCCTTAAGGATGACCGCAACATGATCTCTAAGAATATTGTCACCTCTCGCAATTTCTAGGTTGCCTTTCAAGGTCTTGAGCATCCTTGGGTTGGTGGGACTTTGCATCATCCAAAAATAGATGTTTAGCTTCTCACATGCAAGCTTACCTTGTGTGCATCCTGTGATTTTGTAGTTTGTCATGCATTTTCTTTCTATGCACGCTGTGTTGTGGGGCGGTGTTTCTATCCCATGTGGTTTGTTCTTGTTGGTGTATTCCTGCACATCTTTGTTGTGGGCAGTTTCTTTTGCGCTAGACACCTGATATTGATCCTTTGGATAACTTGTTTCTGCATGTGTAATTCATAATGAAATGATGTCATATGTCAAGGAGGCTGGGTGAGAATGCTTCTATTAGATGCTGGCAATTAGATTCTTTGATGGCTTGTTAGTTCTTGGCTGTAAACAAATGTCAGTTAGGGATTTTATTGGGTGGCTGGATTGTTCTTTGTCAAAGGGCAGCCTATTGGTCAAGCTACTTGGTTGCATTTTTATGTCAAGACCAACTTCTATCCTACTTGGCAATGCAATTGATGTGCTATATAATGAGAAGCGTTGTTCATATGAATGGGATGGCAAAGCTGGCAAGGTTTGTATCCTTGAGTGGTGAGAATGTTGGGTTTGGGTATAGCTTAGATCTTGATTGATCTTTTAGAGAGGCTTTGCACGGATATATCTAGGATTGGATGGCGTACTGCAATTAGTTTTCATATTTTAGTGGTCTTTTTTTCATTTATTTGCTCCAATTTCATTGGATTTCCATTGTTTTCTTCCTTGTTTTTTTTTGCTTGTGCACTCGTTTTACTTGTTAGACAATTGTTCGTTTGACCCTCATTTGTGTTGCACCGATTTGGTACTAGAGCCATGTGTGTGAGTTCTAGAGGTAAGCTTGCGAGAGTTCCATTAATGAAGCTTTGTGCAAAGTGTTGTTGCATTACATGTGAATTAGCAATGATGGCTCATAGAGTAGGAAGAAGAGGTGCGAGAAACTAGAAAGCAAGTCTTCATTGTAGATTTGGCTAATGCATTGGGTGTTTGTTCATACTTGGCTCAAACCCATCTCAATTGCACAATAAAGAGGTCTTGGGGCAAAGGACATCAACAAAGGTGAGCAGATTTTGACATGTAAGGAGTTGTCATAGATGCAAATGGTGATTAGGGGTATATCACAACAGAAGATAGCTACATTAGTTGGAAGCAAGTCAAGTTTTGATCTCCCAGCTACTTAGGAAGCTTAATCTACAAGAACTGAGTGTAATAGTTGGAGAGATGTTTTGAGTTCAAATAAATCAAGGATGCGAGGAGAGTCAAGCATGTTGTCATGAAGTTGAAAGGCCATGCTCCTTGTGGTGAGACTTGGTCTAGAAAAGTTTTGAAGGAGAAATGTAAGATTTTAGAGTGGAATTGGATGGTGACTATGCTTAAGAGGAATTTTTTTTGCTAATCACGCGTTGGATTTGCACAAGAAGGTGCAAGACCTATGCACATGAAGGTGTTCTACAGACTCTGCATTCGCCTTGGTCATGTGGATGTCAATGATAAAAAAGTGTCAAGGTACATGAATGGGTGCACGTCTTCATCTAAGATGAGATATGTTTTCTTACCATTCAATCCATTAGGAGGCATAATAACATGCCCTCAAGGTGGAAGAGTAGTTGTCTCATAGATAATTGAGAGCATGTAGTAGTGGTAAGGGCAAGGATGGGAAGAACAAGCAAAGTGCAGGAAGGCACACCTTTGCTCAATAGGAAATGTAGAAACTAGTGGATTTGTGCCAAGTGCAAACAAATGTTCAAACGAAGCGGAGATAGAAGATGAAGTCATTGTAATAGCTCTAGTGGGACCTGCTTTAGATTTAGGCAAGTAGGTCACCGTGTGCTTAGAGCAAGGTCATGTAGAGAAGTCATTAGGAAAGCAAATGAGGGTAGATAGAACTTGATGATGCATGAGTCAGTTGGAACTTTCATGTAAAGATGATGAGGTGTGGTTAAGGAAGAGCTTATTTCAAACTAATTACAAGTTGGGATGTAAGTGTTGTAAGTTGATTATTGATGGATGCAATAGAGACAACATAGTGTCCATGGAGATGATGCAAAAGGTTGGGTTGAAATTGTCCCACACCGCATGATAGGCCCAAGATCCTTCCAATGAAGAATGAAGGGGTGTTCATCTAAAGGTCAAGGTGGTATTGTTGTTATCAAAAAGAGTATAACAAGGAGGTGGGGGACTTTTAGGATTGCTATGTACTAGTAGTCAAGCCTACGTTGAAAGAGTAGACAAATCCCCACAACATGATGCAAAAGTTTGGGTTGAAAATTGTCACACCACATGCCATACAAAGTCTCTTGGTTGCGAAATGGACAACTCATAGTGATAGAGAAATATCAAGTTGCATTTTGCATTAGAGAATACGTGGATGGAGTGTGGTGCGAAATGATCCCAATGGATGCTTGCTATGTGTAATTGGGAAGGCTTTGGTAGTATGATCGATGTGCTATTCATGATGGGCCCAAGATCCTTCCTAAGAAGAATGAAGGGGAGTCCATGCAAAAGGTCAAGTTGTTGTCGTAAGAAAAAGAGTATCTCAAGGAGGTGGGAGACTTGTGGGATTGTTAAGCACTAGTAGTCAAGCCTACACAGAAAGAGTAGACAGAGCCCACAACTTTGACCAGACAATTGTTGCATTTCTCAAAATTTTCACTGTTGGAGCATCCTTGGTTTGGTGCAATCTTGCATCACCTAAAGCAGGATGTTTAGCTTATGCACAAGCATATCTTGTGTGTGCTTGGTGCTATGGTAGTTTACTCTGTGTAGGCTTAACCACATGGGCTTTGTTTTGGAGTCTTCTTTAATTTTTTAATTTTATTTGGTGCATTCTATTTTTTGTTGGTGTGTCCTCATGCATCTTTGCCATGTACAAGTCCTTTGCGCCAGAGACCTGCAATTGATCATTTCTGCAACTTATTATTGTGTGCATATTTTGCAATGATTAGCCAATCTTATACCTTGGGGCTAGTGATTTCATCAGGATTCTTCTAAATGATAATGCTTAAATTGGTTGATAGCTTGTCAGTTGTGGAAGGTCAGAAGAATGTCATTTGGAATTTATTGAGTGGTTGGATTGTTCTTTGTTATATGCCATCTTTTTGGTTGAGCTATCTTCTATTCACATTAATTTCAGTGAACAACTCCTATCCTACTCGGTAGTGCAAGTGGCATGAGCTATACAATGAGAAGCCCTAGTCGTTCGAACGGGTTGGCAAGGTTTAGATCCTTTGGATGACAAGAATATTAGGTCTTGCATAGAGATTAGAGCTCAATTGTAGTTGCAAAGTCTCTTCACTTGTATCCCTACTATTGGGTAGCATAATGTGTCTAGGTTTCACATATTGGTGGGCCTTTCTATACTCACCATTTATTTTTTGCAATTTTATTTGATTCCATTGCTTTTCTTCCTTCTTTTTCTTCTGTTTGTGTGCATGCACTTGTTTGATAGTTGTTCATTCAACCTTTGATTTGTGCTGCACCAAAGGGGGATGCATTTAGCCAAAGTTGATTACTTAAGGACATGCCCTATTATTAAAAGGATAAAATACTACAAAAGTCCTTGGGTTGATGGGTCTATCTACTTTCATGTGAAAAATTTGTCACATTTTTTCTATGCCGTTAACAAGGAATATAATTTCAGTTATCATATTGTTTCACATTCATTTGTATTAAATCTAGCTTAAATTTTATTTGTGTACTTCAATTTATTGAAAATTTTATGCTAATAGTGCTAATGAAAATCTAATGAAATAACTTGCACGAGAGAATTGTTGTGTTGTAAACACACACGCTCCATTGCAAATGGGGACCCCCCACATATTTTTTAGTGGTCTGGTGTATTTGCTTAGGTTAGTTTGAGTTTGGCAAACTTTTTGAGGTCGCTGATCTTAGAATCAAGCAATATCCTCCTTTACGTGTTAAAGAGGAAACAATTTGGGCTTTGGAGTGAAAAGTTTAAGATCATGTCATAGGACAACTTGACAATGCAAGAGGTGAGAGATCAAACACTTGGAAACAATGAAGGAATGAGAGGTGTAAGGAATCTCCAAATTTACAAATGAAAATCCTTGCAAAGTTAGGAATTCCTTGAAATGAAAATGAAAATCCTTATAAAATTAGGAATTCTGAAGTGACTAGGCAAAAATTCTTATGAGAAACTAAGAATTCACAAGAGAATTTTGTATTGTTCTATTTCCTCTATTTGCCAACCATCAGTCATGATGGCGCAACCCTTCTTTGTCCATATCTCTCTTTGCTCATAAAATGTGGCTTCCATATCACACACCTTTTGACACAAATGGGGCCCTTTATCTCCTCATCATTAAGGGCTTTGAACCCCGTCCCACAAGCAGTAATAGCATCCACTATGTTTAGCCAATAAGGATACACCTATGGCTATCCAACAACCTAAAACTAATCATATATAAAGGAAGTTTTTAAAAAACACAAAGTGTCGCCTTCGTATACCATGCTTTTTGATTTGCTGGATAAATGTTTCCTGAGATCTTACACAAATAAATAAAATAAATAAGTGTTGTAAAATTATGAGTAGTAAATTGAATTTGACATACCTCTAAATATAAAAAATCAAGGGACAGAATCAAACTATATATTTTAATACGAAAAAAGGATTACCTGGTTGTGTGGAATGGAATGGTGCATTAGAACCAAAAGTCTCTAATTGCACTTTTAGCTGCATCATGTTAATCTTTGTTCCAACTCACGCTCTCAAGTGACGGTTGGAAACCTGAAGTAGTGCATGACAAAATATATGAATCTAACCTAGATGCACAAAATCTAGGCCCAATACTAACATTGCCACTGCCATTGCCACTACCACTACCACTACTTGTACCTGAAGATGGACAAAATGGAGCAATGGAAGAAGACTCCATTTCCACCAATGGCTGCCATCTCATCTCTTTGCTGCTTTCTTAGTTCTTTTTGCTGCTCAAAGGTTTCTACTTGAACTTGCATTTCATGCATAACATCAACAAACACGTGGACATGGTTCAGTATCTCAACTTATCATGTCAGTGTAGTCTTATTCTTTAATATATCCTATTGTTTATTTGCTTTGGCAACCTTTTTGGCTATTAGCAAAGTCTTATTCTTAAGCTCATAATTGTGCATAGGTGAGCTTTCACTCAACTATCCAAGCTCTTATACTCATTCGCACATTGGCTACAGTTCCAACCAGAGTTATAGGACTCTGCGAGTCCGTGCTGGACTCTGCGAGTCCCGAGGCGAGTCAGGTCTCCAGAGTCTAATTAACTCTGGACTCGGACTCGCCCGAGTCCTGCAGAGTCCAGTCGGACTCGCAGAGTCCGTGGACTTTCTGGACTCGCCGGGTCCCGAGCCCAGGACTCTGCCATGGCAGCAGTCATAAAAAGTGTTAAATAATACATTTTTTAATTTTTATTGCTTTTTCTAAAAAAATTCTGAGTTTATTCCTTGCCCTCAAGTCTAATGGATCTTTATTGCAGACTTATAGGAGTTAATCTAAGCCCATTCCAAGGCCAAGAGAGGTCTGAAATACATCTTGTCTTCAGACTAAAATCTGAAAACACCAAAACAGGGGCGATCTTTAGAAAAATTCCCATAGTTCACCCACTTGCCAAATCATTAGAGGGGCTGTTGCTGAGTGTTTGAAAGGTATTTTTGTGCAAAAAAAAAAAGTTTAAAGGTCAAATTCATCTAGAGAAGCTAAGTTTCAGACTTGTTGTCAGAAATCAGATTTACATCTTTTGGTAAGAGGGATTGTTTTGCACTTCTAATCCTTAAACCTTCATTGGAATATGCTCCAGTCAATTAGTAATAATGATTTGGTGAAGTGTAACTCACTAGTTCTGAGAATTGAGGGATGTCTTCAAACTTATTCTCAGAATTTGTCTCAAAAGCCAGTCTGACCCTAAGACATATTCCCCATTATCAGACCTCACAATGCATGTTTGGGGTGATATTTAGCAAAGTAGTGCATTGATTTCTAAGTTTTTGGACATGTTGCCATATATTTCAGTTTCTAGTGTGTTATTTAGTTTAACAGTTTATAACTTTATACTTTTGCGATCTATGTAAAGTTGTAAACTTGTATATGTGTGCAAAGTAGCTTCTATTTATCTCAATTATTGTGTATTTGATGTTAATTGACTAAATGATGCATGAAAAATGCTTTAAATCCTTAAAAATCTTTGAATTTCTTGGGTTTTTCGATTTGCCGAGTCCTTGTCGAGTCCGGCTGCCGAGGCAGAGTCCGAGGCTTGTAACTATGGTTCCAACAATAATCCCCACTATTAGGAAGCTTTTCAATCATGGTTCTATGTTGCAAAAGAGGTGACATGGTCAAATGTAAATGAGCTCTCCACATGTGGGGTAATTGAACTAGAAATAACTATAATGTATGAACATAAAAATAAAAAAAAAATACAAATTTGCAACCCTACAACTTAAAAAAGGAAAAAAAATAGCATCATAATGCCTGTTATTATGTATAAGGTTTAGAATAGCTTTAAAAAAATAATATAAAAATTGCTAAAAAACTGTAAATATCCTCATTTTTTTTGTTCAAACTTGAAAAACTTACAAGATCCATTCACCTTTAATAGATAAAACCATAGCAGCAAAAATCCTTCGGGGAAAAAATCGGCAAACCTAAAAGTATAAGATTTTTTGAAAAAAATGGAAAAAAAAACTGATTTAAAAAAAATGTTAAAAATTATATAAAACGAGACAAAAACTACCTTTTCAAATTTTTAGAGCATTTCCATAGCATAGAGATATAGAGCGCAAATAAAATAGTGTTTAATCTATGAATGGTAGAAAATGTAATTTTGTTTTTGATTAAGGCAAAAACAGGTTTTGAAGGGACCCGAAACTTTACATTTGGATTACAAAAGATATACCATAAAAGCCCATCTACATAGAACAAACCAGAGAAACAACAGGACTGACAGAAGAAAAGAAACGCAGAAAAAACCACAGCCCAGCAACAGCAAAAAGCCGGCCAAAAATCAGCAGAGGGTCACTACAGAACCAACAAAGGAAACAACACTAGCCCAGGTTCTTCAAAGTCTTAGCGATTTCAGCTTCAAGTTGGTTAATCTTCTGAGCCGCCGCCTTCAACTCGAGGATGTCCTGAGGCAAATTAGGGATCTTCTTCTTCGTGCTTGCCCTTGTTCTCTTGCTCGGACCCGAAGTATCCTCATCACCCTCTTTGTCCAGGTCCAGATCCACCACAACCATTTCCTGGTAAAATCTATCCAACTTGGTCACCAAGGTAGTCATATTATCCGCCGTTGCCTTAACCACTTTATGGCTGCGCTCCATGATTTTGCGCAGGGTGGAATCACATTTGTTGATTCTCTGATCAGCTTCCCCAAGCTTATGATCATACCTGTCCTTCATCTTCTCAATTGCTTCCACATTTTTGTTTAAGCAATTCATCATTATTTTCTTCTCCTCCTCAGTCCATAAGGCACAACTAGAGGTCCCCAGAGGCTTCTCCTTAACATCATCCGAAGGCAAGGGCCCATACATAGCCTGCACTTTATCCCTCAAATCCTCCTTGGAATTCAATTCTTCAAACTTAGAAGAAAGGGCCCTCTGTTTGAGGTTGAGACCTTTGATCTCATGAAAGACCCATCTGATCAATCTAAAGAAATAAATCGAGCTATATTTGGCGGTCTCCAAAACCCCAAAAGCCATCTCCATTTTAGGCTGGAAGTCCTTAAGGCTCAAATCCATAGACGACTGAGAGTTCACCTCCTTTTCATTAGGGGAGAGAGATTCCTCAGAGGAGAGATAGGAAGACCTTTCTCCCGAGAGCTGACAGAGGCCTCAATAGCCATGCCTTTCCCTTTCCCCTTGTCCTTCACAGATTTAGCCCCACCTCCAAAATAGGAACCCTTACCCTTACTAGTCCCTGTAGTCGAATTCTTCAACACTCTTTTAGGTTTTTTGGGAGGGGGAGGAGGGGCCTCATCCTCATCATCCTTAGTCTCCCAGCTCTCATCCCCAGAATTACCACTTTCTTCCCAATCATTGTCAAAGACCGAGAGAGCCCTAGTAGGTTTCCTAGAGACCCTAGCCTTAAAATGTTCGTAAATGAGCAAAATTAATCCTTGATGCAGAACAGGGTTGTGGGAATTCTTTCTGTGATCAATGATGCTTGCATTTAAAGACAAGAGCAGGTAAAAGGGAAAGGAGATTTTCACCTTATGTCTGAAATGGTTGAGCATAACAATGTGGTACCCATACACCCTCGTAAACCTGCCATCCAGAGTAAAATATTCCATGATTAGCTTAAGGAGTTCCCTCCAGCTGAGTTTGATCTGCTTTGGCGCAAAGTTGGTCATGTTGACTATAACCAATTTCTCCTTCTCCTTGTTCGTTTTGGGGAACATCTTCATGGGCCCATCCAAGAGCTTCCTATCCCTATAAAACTTAATGCCCTCCATGGAAAGGCCAATAACCTCTGCAATGAGGCTTTCATCCACCATAGCCGACTTCCCAAAAAGATTGAGCTTCCCATTTTTCCATTCCTACGCAAAAGTTTTCATAACTCTCTGGTCATACTCGTGAAGCTTTTCCAGGTAAGGCGTAACCCCACCTTTCTTCAGACGATACCAAATGGTCGCTTTCCTTCCCCAGCTCTCATAGTTGACAGGTTCAACTTTGCGTTTGTCCCCTCCCATCTTGCCAAAATACATCCAGAAATGGAAGAAAACCAGATAGGACTCCGAAAAGCCAGCAGCACCAATTAAGCCAAGAGCCACCCAGAAAGCGTGCAGAGCATAAATGATATCAATGATATCAAAGGCTTTCGGGCAGTTGCAATGGTCATCACTAATGACAAAATCAATACGTGGCATCATCAAAATTAGTGGGCAAATTGCCAATTTTGCCATGTGTTCTATCATAAGATAAGAGGGCTTTAACATCATCTGCCAAGGTATCCTCCCCGTACCAAATACATATAGATTTGGACTTCAGTCCCAAGTTAGCAAGGTTGTCGACAACTATATTCACTTCCTTATAAGCATGAGAGATGACACATTTCTCAAAGGTTTGTATAATTTTGATGGAAGACTTGATAAGATTTTCAATAATCCAAGAAGACCTATTCTTCCCTTCAAGACAATTGATGGTATTGTTAGAATCACCTTCGATCTAGACCTTTCTGCAATTAAGACGCCTAACAAGCTCCAAGATTTGATAGGCTCCCATGGCTTCCGCGAGGTGGTTGGTCTGGGTTCCCATGGGGAGTGCCACCGCCGCAAGACATCTATGCCATTTTCATCTCTAATCACTCCCCCACACCCAACCGATCCCGGGTTTCCCTTAGCCGCCCCATCAAAATTAACCTTCACCCAACCACTGGGAGAGTAATGCCAAACCAGACCTTCTCTTGACTTATTAGTCTGACCCAAAGATTTAGAAATATCAATTTTCAGCTTCCAGTCCTTGGAGACTCTAAGTTCATAATCCTTGCAAGGGATACAAGGTCTTTTGCTGAGATAACCACCCAAAAGATTGATGTTCTCCCCTATAGCCCTGAAAATTTTCTCAGAAACCACCTCAGGAGGAAGGGCAGTATTCCTAAAGATCCTGTTGTTACGCTCCTTCCAGACCCCCCATGAAAGATGAGGAAAGATAAAAGACCATAGGAATTTTATAACCTGATTAGTAGAAGAACAATTCCATTGATAGAAGAAGTCTTGGACCGTATCAGGGAACACCAAGCAAAGGTTCCATTTCTCCAGGATTCTATTCCAGATAGCATGAGTAAAAGTTCAATGGAGAGAAATATGTGAAACAATCTCTTCAGCCTGCAAACACAGATAGCACCTGTTCGGAAACATGAATCCTCTTCGGCAAAGATTATCAGTAGTGAGGATCTTATTTTTGAAGGAGCCAAAAGAAAATGTTGACTTCTGGAATAAGATCTTACACCCAGGCTTCCACCCAAAAAGGAGGCGGTAACGAAGAAGCAGACAGCAAAGAGACAGCTGAGGCAACCAAAAAAGAACCAGATGAGGTACCATGCCAAATCATCTGGTCTTCAGAATCAGGGTTGAGCACCCCGGAGTTGAGAGAAAGCTGAATAGGAATAAGAGCCACACTCACTATAGATAAGTTGACCCAATTTTGATCTTGCCAATAATCAGCCACAAAAGAACCAAAAATGGTTTTGCATTCCTCCATGAATGGGGAGAAGGAAGAAACACTGCATAACGGTTCATTAAAGAGCCACGTATCTTCCCAAAACCGGATTTTCCTTCCATTCCCAATCTTCCAACCCACACGACTCAACAACTTTTTTTGCCTAAGCACATTATTCCATATCAGAGAGCCAGAAGAAATCAAAGAGGAGAAGAAGAAATCTTCCAGCGAAGGAACACTGTACAAATACTTGCTTCTCCATATAGAGTTCCACTCCCTAGAGGAGAAAATGTATTTTTGTTGTTTATATTCATATCATTGATTACATTGCATTGCACTAAAATTGGCATCCATATTTTTCTCTGTGCAACTTGTTTTTCTAGGCCTGATTTTAGGGGAATAAAGATAATGCAGCTACATGAAGGCAAGGTGCAGACTCTTTGTATAATGAAGTGGTCGTAGATAGACCATTGAAGAAAACATTTTTCCTTCCTGGTCTGAGAATGTTAATAAAATAATTATGGGGCTACATGGCATTGGAAAAATGATTATGCAGTCTGATTGGAATCTAATGTGAATCTAAAATTCTTTGAAGATATATAAGATGCATTTCTTTCTAAAAATTAGAACAGCAGTAATTCGATTAAATACATGGACAGGAATGCCCAATAGAGTATATTTTATGAGTTATTGCAAAGCTTGAAGAACCTACTTGTCAAGGATGGTTCTCGGAAGGTTTCATCTTTGCAGCTCCATGCTTTCTCGAGGAGTTCTTCCCTAAAGGAGTATTGTGCATTGCTTAGTGAATTCGGATTTAACAATTTCATCCCATTGTTTGATTTCATATTTATTATTGCTGAATCCTTAGTTACTGTTTTGTAATCTAGAGCCCTTTACCATTTTACTTATCTGTTGAAACTGAGTCTACCTTTGGAACCCCATGGACATGACATTGGCTGTTCAATTATGAGCACAAAAGGGCCAACCAAATATACATGCAAAAAAGCAAGTTTTCAAATTAAAACTAAGAATTATTATATCCCTGGCAAAGTTATATTCCCTTTGGAAAGTAGTAGTGAAGACCATTTTTACTTTGTATATTGTTTTCACAGAAATAAATTCCTTACCCACTTTGGTTCTATAGCGTCATCAGATGCTCCCATTATACCTCTTTTTAGGTGGTTTCCTGGTAGGGTGATTGTGTGGTAAGCTTCTGAAAGAGTAGATGTCATTCAATAAAAAAAGAGAAGAAAATAAAGGAAAGGCAGTGGTTCATCTCTCTGATTTAGACATTTCCCCTTTGGATCAAAAGTAAATATGAAACTGAGTCTACAGAAGGTAGGGAAGGCTGAAGCAAGAAGGTTAAGTAGTTTTGTAGGCCCTACAAAGTGTAATAAATGTGTTTTGTTACCCTCTCTTCTCTTTATTTATTTGTAATGACGTGTCTTGTTTATCTATTTCTAGTGGGGCTCCAATCCAAAACCTGCCAATATAAGAGTTAAAACTTAACATACGAGCTCTTGAAAGCTGAAATCTTTGATTGTTTAAAACAGGCCAGCTGAATAGATGGCTAAATCTAGAATTGATATCTAGATGCAAATTAGGAGAGCAGAAACTGCTTTGGGCAACCTCTGGCTCTACTGTAACCTGGCAAATTTGAAACTGGCAATTAATAATATTCAATTTTGTTTCTCTGGACTGTAAGTAGACCTTTCTAAAAGATCAGAGACTTGAAGCATTAAATCACAACTATAGGAATTCAAACAAATCAATACATAACTTTAGTTGGCATCACTATAGCAATTTGCAGACAATATATAGTCACAATTAAATCTTTAGCTTTTTCAACATATTTGGTTGCTAGGCCTTCAACAATTTCTGCAGCTATATCTGCAATCCATCGCAATTTTGTTGTTGCAATTTCGCTGCTGGAAGACATTGTGCGACTCCCTTTTTATCATTTTTGGCGCATTTTAGGGTTTCATGGGTTGTGGGGAAGGGACATGCTTTTTTGCAAGATTGATTGTGATTTTCAATGCGATTTTTTGCAGATTAATTCTGATTTAATTTGTTATAAATCATTGACAAGAAGTCAAACATTTTAACACTAAATTAGATAAAAATCGTTGAGATGTCCGATTTTTTGGAAATCTATTAATCGTGATATTTTCTAGATTTCTGCTTCTATGGATAAATCTTTCTTGTGTAGTTCTTTAACAGCTATTGGCGTAGGTGTTTCTCTCCCATAGTCGCCACCTTCAAAGTAAAAATGCAGCAACCTTAAGAAAACAATGGCATCTTGGAGGCAAAATTGCTGTTTTCCTCACTTTTGTTTGCTAATGAATCAAAAAAAGTTAATTACCCTCACTTTATAGTGAAATTAGGCATTTAGGAGGATTTTGTTTTTAAAAATGTTAACAAAGACTTTTTTTTTTCACTTTTTTGGCTGGGTGGCCCTTGGGTTGGCATGGCTTCACTTGGGTTCCATTCCTGTGCCATCGTGGGCTCATACAGGTATGGAGTGGGGGAAAGGGGGGTTTAGCAGAAACCTAGTAGCATAGTTCTTTCACATGAAAATTCTTTGGGTTTTTTTGGCTAACAACAGAGAGTGTTAAATTGAGTATCTTCTATCTAGAAATGTTTTTAGTCATCATGGCTGGAGAGCCTTTTCAAACTTTGTTCAAAAGATAAATCAATAATATGCAATGATCATAGTCAACATAATTAAGACAGTTATTATGATGTTAATAGTGTTGCATGCGTTTTACTAACATTGTTCGAGTTGCTGTCAACCTTGTAAAAGTTTATATTATAATAGTTACAATCTATGATTACTCACTGGATTACCTGTTGATCATGTAACTTGTTGACATATGCTTAGACAATATGAATGTTGGCAAGGTGGTCAGAGACAACTTACGGTGAACACAATAGTATTAATTATTGCCTAGACATTGCTCACCTTTATTGACATGTTAGATATTATATGCATCTGACAATGTTTCAACTTTTAAATGTCATACTACTAAAAATTTGCACTTATGCTTGTTTATATTTTATTTTTTCAAATTGTTGCATGGACATATTCAAAATTTTTCGTATCCTGGGAAATAACTGTATCCATATCTGTATCTGTATCTGTATCTGTCTCCTGATAAGTTAGCAGTGTTTTATTATGTACAAATTAATTTTTTTTCTTGTTAAATTTTGTTTTCTTGCCATTACTCAGAACAATAGATCAACTGAATAAATAATTACATATGGTACATACTACTTTCTTTGGCCAGGAAAGTGTTTCACATGAGTACTAGAAAGCTACATACAAAGTACTGTTTGCATCCTTACTATTTTCAGTCTGGATTAGCAAACTGCATTTTCATATTCAGCATACCTTGCTTGAATGATGAATGAAATAATTGTTCCTTCCAAAAATTTACTGACGAGAAAAAATATAAGACCATAGAGTGCTAGTTTGGTGCTTGGATTTTCTAGAATGAAGAACAAAATAACCTAGTTTTCTTCTCATTTCTAACTAATGGATTCAAGTTACCTATTCTACAAAGTTGGTCAATGCAACTTGGATATTATGACCCTTGGATCCTTCCAAGTTACATTGTGTGTAGAGCAAACAATAGCACTGCGATTTACAAAAATGGAAACAAATATATGCCTATTTTCAACTTGGTTCGAATTACTGTATTTATTTTGGTATCTAAATCAAGCTAATGCTTTTCTTGTTGTTGCAGAAAGGTTATCATGGGGTAATAGTGCGGGGCTTCTAGCACGTGGTGACAGGGGTTCATTTAATAGACAAGAGGTTGATAGTAGGTCCTTTGGGAAAAAGAGGGATTCCTCAACTTCAAACAGTAATCATATATTGCAAGATCGGCTTCAGATTAGTGTAGACACCTTGGAAAACTCACGTGGATCCAAGGTATGTCTTATTTAACTTGCTTGTTGCAAGCCATTTTATATGTGCCTTGAATTACTGGAATTTTAGCATGCGTTATACTTAAATATTTCTTTGTAGTTTTTCTCGTGCATGTTTTTGTCTCGTCTCTGAAATTGAATGGCTTTTTAGCTTAAAGCTGTTTTAATATGAAATACAAATTGCTTGAAAGTGACATGTAATGTTATTTTTATGGTTATTGTCATTTCATATATCATAGATATCTCGCCTGGATGAAAAGAGAGGAAGACATTTTGATGTTCCAACAGCTTTAGATGATTTCCATATGCCTATGCAGCCACCCAAGCAAACTTCAAATTGTTCAACTCTGTTGCAGTCATCTATGCACAAGCCTGATTTTATGGCAGTGCACAAATTGGAGCGCCCAGTTTCATTGAATATGGCAGCTTATGGTCATTCACATTTAAGGCAATGTGGAGGTTTTCCTGATATGAATTATTCTAGTGCATCTGTGGACGTTACTAGCATGCCATCATCTTTGTCTAGGCCTGCAGCTGATGAAGGTTCCCGAACTGGATTAAAAATCTCTAGTTTAGGAAGCCTCATAAATGTCCCTAACTCAACTGCTGACAGAAGTACGGGTGTACCAGGAATTTCAGTAGGTAGAACAAAATTCTCATCTCAAAGTGCAGGGTCAGAGCCCGGCATTCCAAAAAGGTAGAATATTTCATATGTAAAAGCCTCTAACTGCTCATTAATAGAATGCCCAATTATGTTGCCTTTGAATGTTTCTTATTGGGTTTCCTGATGGAAACTTGAAGTTGGTGAGTATAGAGGGAATTTTAATTGTTTCCTTTTGTCTGTCTATCCAGCCATCAGATTTCTGCATCTACAAGTCGTCAGTTGACTGTATTTTATGGTGGACAAGCTCATGTTTTTGATGACGTACCACCTGTCAAGGTGAGTAAGCCAATTCTGTAAAATTGTTCTTGTGAAAAGTTGGCATCTGATCAATTGTGCTGTATTTGTGCCAGGGCATGTAGAAGTAAGTTTGTGTATTCAGAAACTGTCATTCTTTTTAGCCCATCTATTGGCAATTCAATCATGCAAATATAGCCAATTCTAGATGAGAAGGAATGAAGTTGAAATTGGTTGTCCTCTTGGTGTAAATGTATTTTTCTTCTAGTAAAATTTTAAGCAGATTCGTCTTCTGCCAGGCTTTCTTCAATATAGTTTTCCCATTTTCTCTAGTGTGGTATTTGTGTCGGCGGTTTTGCACTATATACTTTTTATTTTGTAATTTGGTTGTGGATGGACTGTATCCTCGCTGAAAAGCTTCAATTTTTATCACACTATCTATACAGTTAAAAAATTATGATCACATAGAAAATTGTTATCTATCTATACAAAAAAGATATATTTTATTGTTGTCTGGTTTCTATTTCTTTGCTTCAGATTTTCCATTTCATGCAGTTTATTTCTAAAATATCAGTTCTCTGGGTATCTGATTGGGAATCTTAGTTCTTTGATTCAGATTTTACATTTAACATTCACTGCATCTCTTCAGCACACTTACCTATGCATCTAGCAGGCTTGAACTGCTTGAACTGGGATGGGGCTTCCCTTGTTGGCAAAGGGGACATGAGTTAGCTACAATCAATGGGAATGCGGTCTGGTTCAAGTTGCATCAGTAAAAAATTGTTTTGATTACCTTTCCTTGATTTCCAGTAACAATTTTGTTTTTCTTCATCTATAAAATCAGGCAGATGCCATCATGGCCCTTGCTGGATCAAATGGCCGGTCATGGTCGACTACTTATACTCCCCGGCACAAGTCATCCGAGCACAATGGTTTGGTTCCAGGATCAGAAAGACAAAAGAATGAGGATGAAATAAGGAGCGGGAGAAGAGGCCTATGATGATTGAACACTAAGGGTTGACAGCAACAATAAAATGGTGGGCTTAGTTTGCTCTATTTCTCTATTTAAACTCCCATTGGTTACAGTGCTTTGGCATGTCTGAATGAGGGAACTTGCATGCAGGCTGTCTTTCAAAAATGGGAATAACTGTTTATCGTAGGGGTGATCGACATACGATGTGCAATGTACACATGGTAATCTTTAACAGAGTGAACTGCTATAAAAACAGAGAAAACAGATCTTAGCATCGAATCTGTGGGGAAATAGGCCTCATCATGGAGTAATTTTTAGCTTTATTCAACTTATATTGGAAGGGAGTGAAACAAAGCTGTAATGCTAAATGTACGTCAGAAAGGCCTTCAGTGGAATGATTTTTTAGAATGTAAGAGCATTTGCTTTAAATGACTCTGTTTCCACAAATTCCACGATGTTGGATTTGAATAGAAGAATTGTTGATTAGTAATGTCAATGCTTTATAGTCTTTTCCATTCTCTACTGCTCTATATTTTGCTTTCAATAAGCTGGCCATAAGATGAATGTAAAGTTGAAAAAATGTTCAGATTGATGGCTTCTACGAGGGATATTATTTCAAGTTTTCTGTTGGTCTATTCACATCCTATATCCTAATTTGCAGGTCTATCAGTAATCAATTTAATGGGTTTGTAGGTTGGTCTCTTTGAGCAGAAGCGTGACGAGTTCAATTTGAAGTTTTGAAGAGCAGTTTGTTGTATAATCCTAGAAATTATTAGCTACACTCAAAAAATTCCCGTTAATCTCAAAATATTGTCCGCTGCATTTACCAGCCACTTTCTTAGCTTTTTAAATTTTTAAAAAAAGTGGTTACGATTTATTTGTAGACTTATTTTTGCAGTTAAGAGGCAGAAAATACAAAGCATTAGTAGACCAAAGATTTTGAGATTAGAGCATGTTAAATATTCTTTTAAAGTTTATTTTGAAAAAAATTATTGTATAATTAAAATTTTGAAGAATGATGAGGAATTTTTATTTCAGTTTATACTACATTGATTGCATGGCCTGCTATTTCTTTTTCACACAACTAGCTTTCTGATTTTTTTTTGAATGATTGGATCTTTATGTATCATGTTTATTTTTGTTTATCACAGCATGCTACTTTTGACATGAACTAGGAAATCAGTTAAGTCCTCTATATATGCTTTTAAATCATCATAAGACCATGCAAATATATATATATATATATATATATATATAGTCAGAAATATGGTTGAGGATAGCAGGGTGAAGCTTGGGAAGGTAGAGACCTTGTGAATTTTGCATATTCTTTGACTGATGTTGTGAGCACAAAGAAATTTAGATGGTGTTCGGAGTCTATGGTATTCTTGTCCCCTAGTGATTAAACAATGATGTTGTAACTCCTCCCATTGCTCTTGTAGGTGATTGACTAGTGAGATTTGTTATTAACATGGTGTCTCGACCTTGCAATGATAATAGGTTACCATTAATACCTAAGCGACAAAGGTTCATAGATCTTATACTTTAAATGTGGCAGCTTATAGTTGGAACCTTGGCTTTCCAATAGATCTATACTCTTTGAAAAATCTTGAGGGTGCATTCATCAATAATATCAAAGTGCCTATAGATCCCATAGTCTTGTATCACAGTTTCCACAACTCAAACATAACCTAAAACTATAACTACCTATAAACAAATAGCTAATTATGTAGTTAACGTTCATTTTCCTTCATCCTTTCCCATATGAACATTGGGGGAAAGTAGTCATTATTCCATCCTTAACCCATATTGAACTTTTTGAAGAAAGAACTTTAAAATATGTGCCACAAAACTATCTTGATTTATGGTCTCTCCCTGGACATCTCCAAAAAATAGTGATTCTCCATTCTCCAATAACTGATGTAGTCACTTTGCATTCAAGGATGATCAACTTTCAATTGACCATCACGAGTCACTCACTTTCAATCAAATGGGTGATCAAATTACAAATGACCATTGTGAGTCACTCTCATAACTGGTGCTCACTACAAATCATGAACATGCGCGGCCATCTCATCTCTATTTGCAGAGTTTGATGCCCTAGAGCACGTATCTTTAAAACTGTAATATTCCCAATCTGGTCCTCTAGGTTTTTGGGCTAAGTTACCGATGTGCTCCCCCCACACCAGATGCAGAAGCGGAGGCGGAGGTGGATGTGTGGTGGATGCGGGCAGGGTACTCATTCTGGGCCTGTGGATGCCCTATGGATGCGTTACAACGCATCCAAAGGGCATCCAAAGGGCATCCACAGGCCCAGGATGAGCTTCCTGCCAGCATCCTGCGCGCATCTGGAGGCATCCAAAGACTTTCGCAATGAAAAGAGGAACACGGTGGATGCAATTTATTTTTTTGCAAATTCCGTGATCATCGCACACATGAGATGATGATTTTTCTTTTAGGCATTATGTCACTAGTTTGAGTGCATTGATGGTGACTCCATACTTTGTATGCAATGTTGTTGGGGGAGTTGCGTGAAACAGAGACTTTCAAACTTATATGCTTCGGTTCGAGAGTTCTGGAAAGAGCCCGACATCTCGACTATATGTTGGACTTCAACGTTGTCTGTAAGTCACATGGAATTGCAAACTTATGAACTTTAATTTCAAAGTTTAGGAAAAATGCCAATTGTCCCGGCTTTACATGGACATTTGAAACACTAAATTCATTTGCGTAATCTTCATTGGGCCCGTGTTCATTTCTTAAACAACAGTGCGTAGTCGGGTATTTTAATGGTTTAAAGATTTTGCACACCACACGACTACACATGGAATTCAAAAACTCTCTAAACTTAATTGGAAATTCTTCTTGGGTCCATTAATATTATATGATCTATTATTAATAATTATTTACTATTATATGATATTATATAATCTATTCAAATTGAAAATTTGAATATATTATAGGATATTATTTATATTATAGTTATATTATTTATTTATTTAATTTATTATTTTCAAATATTATTAATTTTTTAATTTTTTAATTCTTATTTATTATTAAATTCTTATGTCAAATGGGGACACCACAACTTCTTGCATATAGTAGTAAGATTTATCTTGATCAATGACGAAGTATCATACTTTCAAATGATTTAATTTTGTATATTTCTTGCATATATATATATATATATATATATATATACACACGCATCCAAAACCTTTCCAAAAATAAATTGTGCATTCGTGCACCTGATTTTCGCACCCGCATCTGCACTCGAATCGAGAACTTAGTTTGTTATGAATATCTGATTGCTTTTTGACAGTTTGATTTAGTGTGCTGGTCTGATCACAAACTCCAAATGGTGAGAGAGATAGTATTTCCTCTGTAATCTACTGAAGGAAATCTGATACAATGTTTTGCACAGAAACAAGTCTCTTGATGATAATTATCTGGATGATATATGCCCAGAGACAACCGCTCAAGAGAAGATTCAATATTGGATATGTAAATGAGAAGAAAAAAATGTTTCATTATATCCAAAGTAGTGGGAGGGATCTTAGTTTATATTTCTAAAACTGAATGGATGACATCCTTTGACAGCAATGAGACACTTCCTTACATAATGATTGTTAACAAATTCTAATTGCTTTCCTCATATCACTCTTCTTCATAAACATTACAAATCCTTTCATTAAAGATAAGTATTGTGCCGTATCATTATAGTTCCTTGATACTCCTTAATCGCTGCTTAATGATTATTATCTTAATGACTTCTTCTCTTAATAGCTGGTCTTGTGTATGCCATCTCCTCCTTTGGTCTTCATCGCTCCTTCTATCTGTAATTGCTGAGTCGACATGTATCGTCTCACGTGACAGTAACTTTTCATAGGCTATGTTTAGCCTTGTGGACGTTAAATTTTTATCTATCTATTTATCTATCTATCTATCTTCTAGTTTGAATGAATGATGAGGAAACGTTAATGGTTACTGCTGTCCACGAACATTGTTTTTCTCATTGTCGGGCGAAAGACATTGTCGACTAAGTTGAAGGCGATCAATTAATATTTGAATATTAACTATTTATTATGTTAAGGTTTGTATTATGATATTATTATTTTATTTCATATATTATTATTTATATTATAGTTATATTATTATTTATGTTATAATATATCATTATTATTAATATTGTATTTTAACTATATATCATGTTATTATAATATATTATTATTATATTACTAATAGATTTACTATTATTAGTTTATTTAAAAATATTTGAGTTGTCATTATTTACATTGTTATCTTATTATATTATTATTATTATTTATTTAATTAATTAATTTATTTTTATATTATAATATTAATATTTTAATATTTATAATCATCATTTATTATCACTTCTATTCAGGAAGGGGTCATGACAAAAACATTAATGAAATTAGATATTGATAATCTTGGGACTTGTCTTGCTGTCCAACCACAAATTTGAGATATTTAAGACCAAACAATGTCCAAAGCCATCACCAACAACTTACACAAAATTTGGAATAAACCAATAATGCTATAGAATCAACAAATTTGCAAAACATTAGAAGCATATATTGCATATCTTTGTGAGTTTGCACTCGTACCAACATAGGTCCCTTTGCAAGGAAAACACATCACAACAATTGCATCAAATATCGTTAGAATAACTCATAAAAATTTGAATCAAAGATATCTTCAAGATAAAGGGAATACATAATACTCTAAAGATGAGCAAGATCAATGACATCATCTGTTATCTCTATAAGATATTTTGTTGTCATTAGTTTTGACAAAGTCATAGAGTCAAGGAGAATCAATCAGTAAATGGAGAAAGACAAGGATAAGACAAGTCGATAATGCACACTGAGCTAGTCAGTAAAACACAAAGTTGACAGAGTACCGAGCGCCTACAGTTACTGAGTGACACACTATACTGAGCACATGTAGTACACCGAGTTGATATTACACCAAGTGATGAAGAACACTTAACCAAGTATTGTGGAGTTATTTAACCGAGTTATACAGTTAATCAAAAACGCGACCAGATCACATTTAATGCTTTGACATTGCTTTAATTACGCGTATACAAGTATTTAAAACAGTTTGTTACATGATCAACGATTCAAATAAATCAGAGTGAAGATCTAAGGCATAGATTAAAATGACAAAGAAAGTTTGTCATTTCCAAGAAAAATAAGTACCGAGGTAAAAGTGACATGGTCACCGAGCTGGAAAGAAGATCTAAAGGTCGAGAAATTTACAGCGTACCTAACACATAAGATTAAGAGGAAAAACTCATCTATATCTTGGATGAATTTTGTGTGTAAGATATACAAGGAAGAAGAACAAAGAGCTGTTATTTTGTTATTGCTATTAAAGAAGTTATTGAAGAACAAAGAGCAGAGCATAGAGCATCGATCAGAAATTCAGCTACAACAAAGAAGAACATAACAGTGTTACAATTTGAGAATTGAGGCAACACATATCAGAGCACACAAAGTCTGAACAACATTTATATTTGATGCATTTTTATAGACATTGTTAAGTTATTGATACTATTGTATTGAGAGCTTTAAAACCCAATACTGGGTAGATCTTAAATGATCTTATATTTGTAAATCCTTTAACTGGGTACATCTCTAAGTGTAGAGTTTGTAAAAATCCTTTAACTAGGTAGACCTAACAAATCTTATATATACTCTTAATCAGGTAAGCTATCAGAAATAGCTAAACTTTGTAGCTCTAACTGAGCACCATTTATACTGCAGTTAGTGAAGGTTGTGGGTGTCATCCCCACTGCAGTTTTTATCCTCTAACCAAGGATTTCTGCATTACCAAAATCATGGTATTATGAGTTCAATTGTTTTGATGTTATGGGTTTATATGTATTACATTACTTTTATTTCAAAGTTATGAACTCGGTCATCAACAAGCAATAGTATATGGTATAATCAGTAATTGTGGTTAAAAGTTTTATTGGTACCGATTCACCCCTCCCCTCTTAGTCCCAACTTTCTATTATTTATTCCAACAATTGGTATTAGAGCTTGTACTCTTGAGTTGTATGTTTGACCACCTGAGAGTTAAAGATCTTAGTCATGGAAGGTTATAAAAAGTTTAAGAGAATTGCTGGTCTCGAATTTGAGTTGGAAAGTGCACGAGAGTTAATCATGGATTTGAGAAAGAAACTTGAGAAATCTCTAAGGATAAGAAGGAAATTGTATGATGAACTGAAGGTTACACAAGAACAAGTTGATACACTTGAGACTGCATCTGAAGGAAGTGTGATTGATGAGTCTGAGACTGCTATAAGAGAACTACTTGAAAAGAATGACTCACTTACCGAGCTGCTGGATTTGATGAAGAAAGATCTTGATGCTAATAGCTTAAGAATGACTGAATTGATTGAAGGTAAAAGAACAACTGAGGATGAAAAGAGAATTTTAGAAGATGACAAAAGACAGGTTGAAATCAGGTTAACTGAGAAAGATAATGAAATCTTAAGGATGACCCAAGTTCACTACAATATGACCGACCGACTCCTAAATGCAAATTAGGACTATACTCGAAAAGAATTTGAGAATCAAGCACTAATAGATGAAATTGAAATAATGATCAAAATATTGAAAGCTTTGAAGGATGCAAATGAAATACTGAGAAGAAATGAAGATGTACTGAAATCACTGGACAAACAGGTTAAGAATCAGAAGCAACCAAATGACAGATCATGAATTGGATTCAATGAGAACAACACTATCGAGAAAGGAGAATCATCTAATGCATAGAAAGATCAAGGTACTGCACCCCCACTGAAACAAAAGAAGCCAAGTTGTAATTATTGTGGGAATTCTGGACACACTGCTAATGTTTGCAGAAGCAGGAAAGGTAAAGCACCGAGTACATGTAAATTTGATGGTTATTGTTTTAGATGTAATAAGTATGGACATCAAGATTTTAAGTGTAGAACCAACTTCGTTAACAACATGAGGAAACCTAAGTTTGATGGATATTGCAAGAATTGCAACAAGTATGGTCACAAGACTGAAGAGTGCAAATTAGAGAAAAGAAACGACAAGTGGATGCCTAACTGAGACAATGCAAATACTAACTGAATAGGATCATCTATACCATGGGATTATAATACAAGGATTTCACGCTTATCTTGTGGAAGATATGGACACATTGCTGCAAACTGCATATTAATGCACAAAAGGTTTAACATAGGGTCGTGGAGGAACCTTGACATGACATGTTTCCATTGTCATAGGGTAGGACACCTTGCAAGTAACTGCAGATACCGAGGAGATGCACCGACCGAGGATGAATCTACAAAGAGTGCACCATCTACTGTTGAAGAAATAAGAGAACAAATGAACAAAACATGGAAGAGAAAGACTCAGGAAGATGAAACTTCAATTGGAACTATAGACGACACCATCTCTACCGAGTCTGACACACCGAGCTCCACCTAATCGGTGAGAGGTATGTAGGAACTGCATGCTTATTATAATCTTAGATAAGTTCCTAAGCAATAGAGTTAAGATCCATATCAGCATATTAAGATGTATTTGGATAAGTTGTGGAAATTTTGATTGAAAGTTGTAATGTATAGTTATTTTGTTTAGTCGGTTAATCAAAGTGACTATGTTATCGGTATAAAGGTAAAAATGGACTCGACAAGCACGTTTAATGCAAATAATTAGAGCTCTTAGAAACCTTAATCGAGGAAAAGCTATAAATAGGTCAATATGTTATTCATTTTGAACCTAACATTTTTGAAGAGCATTTGAGAACATTGCAGAGCAATCACTTTGTTGAGCATTAAAGTGATTACGAGGTATTTTTGAATCTTTACAAGAGCATTGAGTGATATTTTTGAGATATCTAGTTTACCGAGTTGTGTTTTCAAAGCCAATATTATTGAGCGTGCCCTAGTTTTTTATTTCAACACATTGGGAGATTATCATGGCACCGAGGATTCAAAGACCACTATTAGTGAAGAACGTTGAACCTGTAAACCCTAAATACAAGTTGCCCCCAGTTATAGCCGCATAAATTGATATGGCAGGAGCACTATCTTCAATACAGTCGCGAGTTTTGTTAATTAAAGACGTCCACACATTTATTCATTGCAAAATTGAAGATCTATGTGAAGCTAAGATTGATGCTTCATTCAACATGTTGTGCATGAATGGTAAATTGAAGGATGAGCACACACATTTGGAGATGAAAGGTTTGACACATGCAATTCATCTACTGAGGAAATTCAAGCCCGAATGTGTGAGGATGGTACTCGTCCGAGTACATGACTAGTTCATGTGGTTGGATGAACCAATCAAGATAACTAAGGATGTTTTGCACATCATCACCAGATTTCCTATTGGAGACCGACCCAAGGCAATCAAGCAAATTGACAAAGGTAAGCTCACTGAGCTAACAAAAGCACAATGGGATGGCAGAGGAATGAGAATATATACTGTCGTGGATCCTGAGTTAAGGTATGCATGCAACATCATATCTTACCGAGCGTTTCAATCATCCCGAGTGGATAGTGTACCATGTGGAGCAGTAGACCTGGCTTATAAGATAGTAAAGAAAGGACTTCAGATAGATCCCTGTGAAGTTTTGTTGAAGCAGATTGATGACAACATGAACACAATTAGGAAGGCAAAGACCAACACATTGAAATTTGGTTCACTGTTGGTATGTATTTTATTTTACTACCAGAATTCATTTCCTCCGTTGGAGATGTATTATGAAAAACTGATAGACCAATTATTTATCAAATACATGAGTATACACAGAGTCTAGGAGACAAATTTGATGCAATCATGTCTAGTTGCTTTTTGAAATTCCAAGCTAGAATGCATGAAAGATACAGACTTCCACCTCATCTTATTGCTAAGTATCAGGATAATATTTGTTTTGAAGTTGACACTGATGTTTTTATAATTAAGGCTATAGAACCGAGATTTGAATGGATTCAACCGATGGGATATGAGATGGATATAGATATTGGATCAAAATAGATAGAAGCTTTATTAGCTAAACCATTAGATCCTAATGAGAAAATGTATGGAACCTATGAGGAAGTCAAAGATAAAATCAAGCAAGGTATTTTGGTACCTAGGTCAATAAGGAAAGCAAGTAAAATGATTAATACCTTATCAAAGACTCTTGGAGTTGATGATACACTGGATGATAATACTGAGAATGAACAAGCAATTGTAGTAGTTGATAAGAAAAATATACAATTGGCTTCACCGAGCAAGAAAGGCACTGGAAGGAACAATAGATCTTCGGTAGAACTGAAAGAGAAGAAAGCTGCAGAAATAGTTCAACCGAAAGGAAATACTTATGAGAGAACAAGAGGCAAGAAACAACCTACAAAAACAAGGAGAATATTACTACTTGGTAATGAGAGTGAAACAAAATTTGATGAGCCTAATAAATATGTACTAGTTGCAGAGCTCTCACAAGTTCCACAAAGTCTTGATGATTTTCTGGATGGATTGAAGAAATCGGGAGGATTTGGAGGTTTTAGGCAAGTAAAATATCAAAAGAGGAATGAAGAAGATAAGAAGAAGATTGAATATGTTCTTGTGATAACTTTAATGAGATACAGAGTAACCCCTATTGAGATTGCAAACAACCTACCAGAGGAACTATACAAAAAGATTGAAGCAAGATGGAAGTATGCACTTAATGCATAAAAGGAGATGAGAGAGAGATCTCTTGTACACACTATTCCCGACCTTGCACCATATGAGATTCGTGAAGCATTAAAGAAATATTCTAACATATTTCTAGTCAAGGGGAGAGCCCTTAGGATAATGAATGGAGATATACAATCAGTAGAGAATGATACAACTGCAAAATGGAAGGATATATTTCATACAGATGATACCGAGTATCATGAAGTAGAGAAGGAACAAGAAACAACCATTACAAAACAAATAAAGGGAAGCACAAAGCAAATAGATCCCAGTGATCTAGCTACTGAAAATGCAGAGGTTATCAGTGAAGATATACTTGAGGAAGAAGACCCAGCAAAAGAGCTATCAAAAGATGAAGATGTCATGGATACAAAAATAAAGGATACCGAGTGTATGGATATTGACAATGCACCTTTGCTGAGCAAAGATCCAATTATGACACAAGTACAAAGATATACAATTGATGATAATGTTAATACTAAGTTTGTACTAGATACACCAGATATGGAAACTGAGACACTAGTTGACATAGATAAGGATAAGGATGGACAACCTAAGGCCACCGAGATAGAACAAAGAAAGAACACTGAGTTGGTACCACCAACCGACACTGATGATCAAAAGAAAGATAGTAAAAGTGAAATTCAACAGGAATAAAATCTTAAGGAAAAGAATGAGGAGAAACCAGAAGAGAAACATAAAGATGAAGTGAAAGCAGAAGATAGCATAACCAATATCCATACCGAGTCACCTGGTGCAACTAAGGCATCACGTTCCAACCGCTCTACTGGAGAGAGCATGAGAAAGAAAATCATTGATTTGAGCAAGCCAATAATAATACCAAAAGGAGACCCATATGAAATGAAGCCTAGAGAATTAGCTATTTATGTTGAGATAGTAGCTCAAAAGGCTGAACATGAGAATTTAATTGCAAAGAAGAAGGTAAACATACTTGAGCATGTTAAGGACATATTCTAGGAGAAACTGTTGATGAATCTGAACCCCTACTGGACCAAGTTGGTGACTTAGCCCAACAGATCAAAGCACCAAACAAGGATATGACAAAATATATGCTGAAGATTCACAAGGAAAGAATGAAGGAGAAATTGATAGAAGAATTATTACAAAATATTGACATAGAGATGGCAACTCTTTCCGAGTTATGTTTTGAAGTTGAAAAGAAACTGACATCCATCATTTCAATGTTTCAAAAATTTTGTATTCTTTCGAACTTTACTATTGAAATCAAGAAGAAGGAAGCAGATATTGAGAAAGAGTTGAATGAGTAGCTTAAGCAACTATCTACCGAGCCTGGAGCATTCCAGACTTACTAATCAAAGATACAAGAACTCATGGGAGTTCAAATTTCATTGAGATAGGAGGAGGATTAATTGAGATTGGAACTGCTTGAATTGCAAGCACTACTCATTCCCCACATCCAATCAATGCAGATACACTTGAAGAAAGCCAAAGAACTAGCAAGTTTTCCAGATGTAAGTTCACTGGACACCATAGTTGGCTTATTTGCAAATATTTCAGAATACATTTTTATACTTCAAAATCTCTGAGATAAATGAGAGACTATACTTTCAAGCATACAACAGAGGTATAAACATCTTTTTGGTTAATAAGTTTTACTTTTTGGTACTTTTTGTCAAAAAGGGGATAAATATATTAGTCAGATAAAGGGAGATAAAGGAGGATACATATCTTACTTATTAGAAAACAAAAAAAGGGAAATAGATATACTTGAAAAAAAAATTATATATGTGAAAAATGAAAAAAAGATGTGTATAGTGAGTAACATTTGAGGGGGAGTTACTAATTTTGATGAATTTGAAGTTATTGTCAAAAATTACCAACTAATGCCAAAGGGGGAGATTGTTATCTCTATACGATATTTTTTTGTCATTAGTTTTGACAAAGTCATAGAGTCAAGGAGAATCAATCGGTAAATGGAGAAAGACAAGGATAAGACAAGTCGGTAATGCACACTGAGCTAGTTGATAAAGCACAAAGTTGACAGAGTACCAAGTGCCTATAGTTTCCAAGTGACACACTACACTGATCACATGTAGTACACTGAGTTGATATTACACCAAGTGATGAAGAACACTTAACCGAGTATTGTGGAGTTATTTAACCGAGTTATACAGTTAATCAAAAATGTGATCAGATCACATTTAATGCTTTGGCACTGCATTAATTATGCGTATACAAGTATTTAAAATAGTTTGTTACATGATCAATGATTCAAATAAATCAGAGTGAAGATCTAAGGCAGAGATTAAAATGACAAAATTTTTTTTTGTTATTTCCAAGAAAAACAAGTATCGATGTAAAAGTGACATGGTTACTGAGTTGGAAAGAAGATCTAACGGTTAAGAGAAACTTATAGCATACCTAACACATAAGATTAAGAGGCAAAAATCATCTATATATTGGATGAATTTTGTATGTGTAAGATATACAAGAAGATACACGAGGATATACAGAGAAGAAGAACAAAGAGCTGTTATTTTGTTATTACTGCTAAAGAAGTTATTGAAGAACAAAGAGCAGAGCATAGAGCACCGAGAAAAAATTCAACTACAATAGAGAAAAACATAGCAATGTTACAATTTAGGAATTGAGGTAACACATATCAGAGCACATATAGTCTGAACAACATTTATATTTGATGCATTATTACAGACATTGTTAAGTTATTGATACTATTGTATTGAGAGCTTTAAATCCCAATACTGGGTAGATCTTAACCGATCTTATATTTATAAAGGTATTTTCACTTATTAACTAAATCATTATTGATTTAATTATTAAGACACCTTATTCACTTATTAATTAAATCATTATTGATTTAATTATCAAGTCACCTTGTTATCTCTAGTTTACTTAAGCTAAACTTTAGGCATGTTATAATTAATTCTTTTATTAATTATTCACGCAACCTAGGTTTCTCCACATTTTGGTATCCAATCTCCTTTATAAGGATTGATCTCTTTGTATTTTGTAATTCAATTCCATTATTGAATCAATTAAGGACGTTTCCTCTTCCACAAATCTGTTGTTTCTAGCCTCCATAACTTTTATTTCTTTCTTTCTATGACAGGTGTTTGCATGTAGGTGATTCTTGGGAGCTATATGGTTGATAGTTTTTCATAAACTCCAATATGGTATCAGAGCTCCAGATCTTCATGCCCCTATTCTCTTCCTAAGAGATTTGGCTTTGCTGTTCAGATTTGTGTTTTCAAGAGGTTTTTGCTTCAGATTATTGTAGATACGGGGGAAGTTATTTTTGAGAGCACTTTGGGCACAAACCGACCTCACGGTTGCGTCTGAAAGGCCCAAAAAACCCTATTTTCATATAAGGATCGTTCAATTTTGACATAGTTGAAATCAAGGCCCTCTTTTTTTGCATGCACGACATTGGCACACTTTTTGAGGCAAAAATGCTTCAATTTTTGTGCTGCCTTGGTTTCTATGCCACCTCAAAATTCGCACCACTGTATTGGCGAGAAAAACAAAATCAATTTTATTTTCTTTGGTTAATTCGCCAAATTTGGCCAAAAATTTAGCAGTCTCGCCAGATTTGGAGGCATCGCTAAATTTAGTGGAGCTCCGTCAGATTTAGCAGAGGTTTCTTTGTTCTCTTCTTTTTTTGGACTAGTCTTCGATTGTTTGCTTGTATCTTGAGAAAAAAAAGACATTTTTGGCCAAACGAGATATCATCGGAAAGCTGGTTTTGAGGCCAACCTGATTTTCTAGCTTTGGATTTCTGATTTCTCTATCTTATAGTTTTTTTTGCCAGTTAAAGTTAGGGTTCCTTTTTGCACTCAAGGAGCCATATCTTGCTCATCCGAAATCCATTTTTTGACTTCTGCATGGTGTTGGAAAGCTGGTTCTGTGCTCTATCTTATTTCATGGGTCTCACACCCAGATTCTGCTCCAGGTAGTTTTTATTGAGTTTTTTTACATTTTTGCAATCTAGTGGACATCTTGGATGTTTCAGGTCTTGGGATCATTTTTCTTGCTTGGGATGACTCCTTTTTAGATTTTATTCATGTTTCTATAGCTTTCTATCATTTCTAGATATTGTAGACATCTATTTCTGTCACATTTCTTTTTTTGCAAATGCACTGGGATAAAGTGCCACCTGATGCATGTTTGGGATCTTGGACTAATTTGTATTTTTTTGTACTCTCACTATATTATAAAGTTCCATGGGGGTTTTTTTTTACGTTTTTCAAGTGAGTGTTTCTTCCATGACATTAGCCTCATAATGCGTGTCAAGATAGTGATCCTTCCACGACACCATCCTTTATATGTGTTTGTACTTTGTATTGCACTTTCTATGTTCCTGGTTCTTCATCATGCAGTTATTCTTGGCAGTCTACTTCAGTGTACTTGTCATGCCTCTCCTTGCTCAACATTATGAGGGGTATCTCATGTTGGTTCTAATGCTTCTTTGTTTCGATGGAGTGATCTATGTATTCAATATTTGTTCCTATGTACTAGGCGGATGCAGTGACTGTGCAACTATGCATTTCAGTGAGATGGATTATTTACCATATGGAAACTCTTTCATCCCTATTTTGGAGGCATCCTTATATCTTTGATTGATCAACTCTTCAGTCTTTGTTTACAGTCTTCTCTACCTGATCATGTTCTACTATAGTGGAGGTTCCAATAGTTATTTTTCGACAGTGTTTGCAGCTTCATGCTTGAGAGGTGTTCTACATGTTCTTCCTTTGTTCCTATTCTTCTGGGATATTCTCTAGTTGGAGGCTTCTTTATTCCTTCACTAGTCTTCATCTTTTTTCAGAGGGGTTTTTCCCACTGGGGTTTCTCTCTCTTTTATCCTCTTTACAAAGATTTTTTGTACTTGGGTACCTGATCAGGCCTTGTTTCCAGGACCCATTTCTTGCTTTCAATAGTTGTTTCTAGGTTTTTAATTTCTCCCTAAATTTATCTTAAGGGGGGTGTTAGAGTAAAAAGGTATATTTTCACTTATTAATTTAATTATTAAGACACCTTATTCACTTATTAATTAAATCATTATTGATTTAATTATTAAGTCACCTTTTTATCTCTAGTTTACTTAACCCAAACTTTCTTTTATTTAATTATTAAGGCTTGTTATAATTAATTATTTTATTAATTATTTATACAACCTTGGTTTCTCCACCTTTTGGTGTTCAATCTCCATTATAAGGATTGATCTCTTTATATTTTTTAATTCAATTCCATTATTGAATCAATTGAGGATGTTTTCTCTTCCACAAATCTGCTATTTCTGGCCTCCATATCTTTTTCTTTTTTCTTTCTGTGACATGTGTTTGCATGCAGGTGATTCTTGGGAGCTATAGGGTTGATAGTTTTTCATCAACTCCAATACTTATTTCTTCTTTCTTTCTCTTTCTAATTTTCTCAAGTCTAGGAATCCTAAGAATCTATCCAATTACAAACTTAGGAACCTCTTCTCAACAATCCTCTAAGTAGATCCTCTTGCAAGTTTCACATACATATGAAAAAAACTCACATTTAACTATCCTCTACCCAACAAAGATTCTGGAAAACAAACCTCTCAATTTCTCTACCGACTCTCTCTTAGTGGAGGAGCTATGTGCACCTTCTACCCAACTTCAATCTTTATTGGAGGACAACTAACATGCTTTCTTAAAATTTCACCCAACCCAAGGTCCTAGTGTAGATTGCCTCACATTCAACGATCTTTACACACTCAAAATATCTATCTTTGATATCACTAATGAAGGGTAATCCCCGTACACACTAAATACATGTGTTGATACCACTTGATGAAGGGTCTCACCGCCCTTACCTACTCATAACCAAAGAAAAAACAACATAGAGAAAAAGAGAGACTAAAAATGCTTCACAAATAATAGATTGATATGTTAGTAATAATTGAGATGGTTGGGGGGGGGGGGGGTGAATCAGTGGCCTCAGAAAATTTATCATGTTTAAACTTTAATCCACCAATCAATACTTCTCTAATTATTAAGTCCCAACAAGATGCATGCCATTGAAACATTTGAAACAAATAACTGTCTGTCGGTTTACCTTGTCTGTCCTTATTCTCCTTGATAACCGATAAACAGTAAACTGTATTTACCGATACTCAGTAAATGTGCATAGTATACCAGTCAATCCATAAATGCATATGCAGAGTGTAAAAACACTAAAGTAATAAACCATACACATGACACAAGGATTTTAACGTGGAAACCCTGTTAAGGGAAAAACCATCGGGAACGGTACCCCAGATTTTCACTCTTCTGAAGTGAGTCCTGTTAGGAGCCAACCCTGTTAAAGGTTACAAACACACTGTTAAGTGCGACCTTGTTAGAGGATTTTCAATACATAGGTTGTCACTAAGTATCTGGCATCTACGCTACCATCCTTGAATCAGTCT
>MU228248.1:2732633-2750227 GCA_018584345.1 Thuja plicata | reverse complement strand
ATACCAATTGTTAGTAATAACTGAGAGGGGGGGGGGGGTGAATCAGTGGCCTCAAAAAATTTATGCTTTTTAAACTTTAATCCACCAATCAATACTTCTCTAATTATTAAGTCCCAACAAGATGCATTCCATTGAAATATTTGAAACAAATAACTGCCTGTCAGTTTACCTTGTCTGTCCTTATTCTCCTTGATAATCAATAAGCAGTAAACTGTATTTATCGATACTCAGTAAATGTGCAGAGTATACCAGTCAATCCATAAATGCATATGCAGAGTGTAAAAACACTAAAGTAATAAACCATACACATGACACAAGGACTTTAACGTGGAAACCCTGTTAAGGGAAAAACCACTGGGACCGGTACCCCAAATTTTCACTCTTTTGAAGTGAGCCATGTTAGGATCCAACCCTGTTAAAGGTTACAAACACACTGTTAAGTGCGACCTTGTTAGAGGATTTTCAATACATAGGTTGTCACTAAGTATCTGGCATCCACACTACCATCCTTGAATCAGTCTCATGACTGTCAATAGGATTTATGCAAATCTTACTACCATCCTTGAATCAACCTCCTTCTTAGACTGTCAATAGGCTTTAGGTAAGATAGGTCCTACTATCATGAGTCAACCTTCTGGTAATCTATTAGGATATACCTCAATTACAAAAGACTGTTAAGTCCTGCTCTGTTAAGAGAATTAATGCTTCAATGGTTAAACTGAAACAAAAATGACCTATTTCTAATGCAACTTAAATACATATTTTCAGATCTATTTACTTAAAATATATTTTTGATCAATGTATCAATACAATTCCTTTGTACTCAACTCTTTCTGCTCTGTGATGCTGTGCTTCTCTGTCCGTCGGTGTCTACATAATTCTTTAGCTCTCCCTCAGCTTGATTGATCAGGACTACATGAAGTTAATCCTTCATCAATTTCTCTTCAGCATCTTCTATCAGTTCACTCTCCCGTGTATCTGATTGCTTATCGACCCCCACACGAGAATGAATTATGCTTGTCTCTTAAATAGACATGATTTCCTTAATTCTAGGTTCTTGATTCTTGATTCTTGATTCTTGATTCTTGGCGTGAAAAACAATCCAGCCAAATTGATTTATGGCTTTAACTCCTGATTTATCTCGTAGTTATCTTCTTGCCAACTGTAAAAATCACTTACTTAACTGTGTTTGAATAAAATAAATAAAACAACCAGTTAAGTCTATCCTTTAGCTCTGCCAGCTAGACATTTTGTCATTTTCTGATCTCTTTGTTCTGTCGGTCAATTCTGCAGTTCGTCGCCGGTGACAACTACTAGTTCTGTTGGTGTCGCTTCAGTTAGCTTCGGGATCTCCGTCCGCTGGGCATCATTGGATCTTGTTCATTGGGCAACACTATTTTTATTTTTTCGGGCATCATATGATTCTACTTCGTCGGGCAACACTGTCTTCTGCTCGTCGGGCATCACTGTGACTTTTATCTCTGTCTTTATCGATGGTGTGCACTCTGCCGGTGTAGTCTGTCACTTAGTGAATACTAGACTTTTATGCATTGTTGAAAGCATAACCTTTATTCCATTGATTCTCTGAAGTCTTTGGCATGACCATACAAATGATATCAAGTTGACATCAATGACAATATAAACCATTAACTGATTTAATGTCTTGCATCATCTTCAACTTAATATAGTCAATCATTTAATCAGTTACATGTCATCATGATAATACTTGAAGATCCTTGCTTCCAAATACTTAAGGATAAGATCCTTACAACTTCTTACAATATGAGATCATTACAAACACTCTAAAAATAACCCAACAATAATCCAAGAACAACTTAATAAATGTAACAGAAAATGTTGAATCTCTATTATTCTATTGAAAATAAATATTTCACCACTTCTAAAATATTAAGGATGTAATCCTTTCTTCTTGAGGATTTTACAAAAAAATCAGCAACTTCAACAAATTTTTTCAATTGATTTCTATCAGGATATATAGTACTTCTCACCCAAGAGATTACAAACACAAGCAATGTGGGATAAAAGGTAGGTGCAACTACCTTGCTACAAATATTAAATGCATGGTGTAATTTAATAAATGCCTAAAACATTTTAGTAAATAAGGAATATTTCACATACTTCTAAAATGCCACCTAATATAATCCTATACATTTTATTAAATGTCAAGTTACAAAATGTAGGGTATTCTGTAAGGGGAGCTCCTTGAAAATGCCATTAGATGTTGTTACCTTGCTACAAATATTAAATGCATGATGTACACACCTTGAAAAATACAAATACAACCTAGGGTACTCCCCTTGAAAAAATGTGTGTGTTTGAAAGAGGAGTACCCTTCACCAGTGGTACCAAAATCCTTGTATAATCCAAGGATGATAAGATACATAACACCTTGGATGCATTTTAGAGAAAGTTACAGAACACCTTGGATTCTCCTACATCAGACACAAGGGAACTACAACCTTTTTTTTGCTGATGCAAGATTGCTCTTACACCTTGAATGCTCCTGCATCAGACATAAGTGCCTAAAACTCATCCAAAAAAAAGAGAGATAAAAGAGAAAGGAAGAAAACCAAAATGTGGAGGATACTCCCCTTACAAACACAAGCACATGCTCTAATACCACTTGATGAAGGTTATAAGTTCAAATTTGCATCATTCAAAATAAATGAAAAAAGGAGAAGAAAAAAATAGAAAGAAAAGGAAAAAAAAAGAAATTTAAAAATGCACATAAATGACCCCACAACAAAGGGGTAGCTATGAAGCCTCCCATTTGGAAGGTCATAATTTCAAATCTGCATCATCCAAAATAAATGAAAAAAAAAGAGAAAAGGAAAAAAAGGAAAAATAAAAGAAAAGAAAAAAGCAAAAAACAAGGAATTTTTTTTTTTTTTTTTAAAATTTAAAATTAAGGATAGAGAAAATGACAAAAAATGTAATAAAAGAAAAAATAATTTAAATAATAATAATCATAAAGTTAGTTTTTATAACTTTTCATTTATCAAGATGCATAGGTGGCATTTTAAAAGTTTGTGGAAAGTTCCTTATTTAATAAAATACTTTAGACATATTTGTAGCAATGTAGTTGCACCTACTTTTTATCCCACATTGCTTGTGTTTGTAATCTCTTTAGTGGGAAGTACTATATATACTCATGGAAATCAATTGTAAAGGTGGTTGTAGTTTTTTTGTAAAATCGTCAAGAAGAAAGGATTATATCGTTAATAAGTTGTAAGCTTGTAAGCTCTAGCTACCATATTTGAAATCCAACTTGGCTAATATTTGTAGAAGTGGTAGAATATTTATTTCCAATGAAATAATAAAGAATTAACATTTTCTCTTACATTTATTAAGTTGTTCTTGGATTATTGTTGGGTTATTTTTGGAGAGTGTTTGTAATGATCTCATATTGTGAGAAGTTGTAAGGATTTCATACTTAAGGATTTGGAAGAAAGGATTTTCAAGTATTATGAATGTATTCTTTGTGAAGTATTTTTTCCCGTCTTTATCTCTATGTTGTTATGTCTTTGGTTATGAATTGGTAAGAGTGATGTGGCCCTTCATCAAGTGGTATCGGAGCATGTGCTTGTGTTTGTAAGGGGAGTATCCTCCATGAGTGGTATAAGAGATAAAGATCTTAAGTGTGTTGATATATCTTGGAATGTGAGGTAATCTACACCAGGACCTTGGGTTGGGTAAAATTTATGAGAGCATGTTGGTTTTCCTTCAACAAAGATTGAAGCTAGGTAGAAGATGCACATAGTTCTTCCACTAAGAGAGAGTGGGTAGAGGAAGTGAGAGGTGTGTCATCTAGAAATATTTTTTTGGTAGAGGATAGATGAATTTGAGGTTGTTTCATATGTATGCGAGACTTGCAAGAGGATCTATTCAAAGGATTATTGAGAAGTGGCTCCCAAGTTTGTAAACAAATCACTGAATGTGAGGTAGTTTACAACAAAACTTGAAATAATTGATAAGGGGATTTGTGTTAAGGATTTTTGAGGCCTTCAATATGGAAAAAGAGGAAGAAGAAAATGAAATTTTTCATTGGATGGATTCTTAGGATTCCTAGGATTGAAAAAATTAGAGAGAGACAATAGGAAATAATAAGATTTGGAATATTAGAGTTGAGGAAACAAGTGAAATAAATAGAAGCGGAGTTGCAAAGGAGAAGAGTCCTTCAATAGAAAAAAAGATGATGATAATTCTTTTTATCTTTCTAATAATATTTTGAATGTAGGAAAGAAAGATGTAGTGGGTGTCGTGATGTGACATAAAAGAAGAGGATATGATGAATATGAAGAGATTGATGAACCTAAATTTGAGGAATTCTTATTGAAAGACATAGAGAATACTATTGAAGTGTTACAATGGTGAGAAAGGTGGATTGCACCCTTGGTCTCCTTGGTTGTTCAACGCAACACTTGGGTTTATGACATGGCTTAACTACCTCCTGTGCTTCTATATGTTTAGTGGTTGTATCAGACATTAATTGGTTAATCTTTTGGTGCAACGACAATCGCTAGTTGTAACAGGTGGTATCATAGCTTGGTCATAGGTTCAAATCCATCGCTTGCACTGGGGGGATTTTGACAATGGTGAGAAAGGCTGATTGCGTCCTTGGTCTCCTTGGTTGTTCAACACAACGCTTGGGTTTGTAACATGGCTTAATTTCCTCTTGCGATTTTATATTTTAGTGGTTGTATGGGTATTAATAGGTCAATCTTTTGGTGCAATGAAAACCACTATTTGTAACATGAAGTGACTATGAAAGAGGAAAGTCTTTGTGAAGGATTAAAAATATTGATAGAAAAAGGGGAAGGTAAAGAAAGAGTTGCAATAGAGGATGAAATTGAGGTAAAATTTGATTTTACAAGACATTGTTATGAATATGGATATGAGCATAATAAGGTTGCAACAAAAGAGATTCCTTTGGAGAATACAAAATAAAGTGAAGAAGATGATTTGTTAATGAAGATTGTAGGAGTAGAGGAAGAGTGGAATGCCTTGGTTGGAGGTCAAAGAATTGAAGCAGTTACATGAGTTTTTGAAGACATGAAAGAAGTGAGAAAAGTTGAAGGTGTTGGAGATTTACTTCTGGCAGCTAGATGATTGTATGTTTGTCATTGATGACAACATATAATATACAACAGTGTTCTATATGTACTTATCAGAATGATGATATTAACCCTTGCGCGGTTATATTCATGTTGTAGACATGTTGTTGATGCTCTGTTCATACACACAGAATCAGATTTGATGTTTCAGTTGTGTTGTGTAATTCTGTTAGTGGCATTTACAGTTTCTGGAGTTTATCTATACAGAGCCGACGTATTTGCATTGGTTCTTGAGTTGCGCTTATCTTTGGGATATGCATGTTTGTATTAAAGATTAGTTATGAGTTGAATATAGTTATCTAAAGGCGCCAAACGTGTTTTAACAAGATTGCAATGTTAGAGTTAATTTGGTGAAGCCAACTTTGTGAAGTGTCGCGTCTATTCAGTTTATATTGCGTGGTTGTAATTATGCTTGCGTGATTAGTTTAGCCAAAAAGGATGTTATCAAGAGTTTCCTAACAGGTTCCATGATCTCATACTTTGAGGAAGATACTTATAGTAGTTCATTTGTGAACGCTAAGTGTGAATGATAAGAAAAGAGACAGAAAAAGTACAGAGTAGAATATCAGTTGTTTTTCATTCATCAAGGATCTATGTGAAGAAGCAGTGGAAGATTACAATACATTGGAACTGGTTAAGATATCAGGTCTACTCTACAGTTCATCATCAGATATATTGCATATCTATTCTACAGAAGGTTGTAGCCTTCACCATTGAAGCAGTGAGCTTTTGGACTGTGAGTCCTCACCCTTAATAGAGTTATTTGTAAAAGACTCCTAACAGGGTCAGACCCTTAACTAGGTCACTATACTTATTGCATTGTAAAGAACAACTCCTAACAAGGTTGCAAGATATTCTAACAGGGATTATTATAAACAAGTATAGTTCATTGTGGGTGCTAATTCCCACCGGGGTTTTTACCATTTGGTTTCCCCGTAACCAAATTGTGGTGTTGTCTATTGTGTTATCTGAATGTGCATTTACTTTATTGTATTCTGGAGTTAATAAAGAAAAAGAATTAAATTAGCTGATAACTGATTCACCCCCCCTCTTAGTTATCCTTTGGGACTATTCTAACAGAAGGTGTAGTAGAGTTTGATTGAGGAACTAGTGAAGATGACCCCATGTTTGGAGAAGAGATCACTTCAAGTAAAGGGAATGAGAAAGAAGATGAATTAATCAAGGAAGTTGTATTCATAGTAAGAGGCATCGAAGAAGACTTTGTAGTATAAAAGGAATTTTTTATGAATCATGTGATATTGAATTTGGGAGGGATTTGTATATTGAAGTGAAAGAGGATGATGATGATTTGCATGTATTGGGTGATTTAGTTCAAGACGATTTTTTTAGTGATGCGTGGTATGCAAATAAATATTTATATCATAATACAAAGTTTAATGTAGGTGCACTTTAGTGGAGGTGGCTAGATTATAATGACTGTGGAGGTGGTTGGATTAGGTATGCTTTTCTATTCGTCCTTTTGGGTTAGAATGACTGTGATACTATGTTCACTACTTTAAACATACATTATATAATCATTTGAAAAATCAAGATTGACTAGCATTGATGCTGATGATATGGACCATTTGATCTTATCAAAGGAAAATTTGGCCTCTAGGGTCCACTTAAAGAATTTTTTTTTTCTTAACAACAAGGTAATTGGTCTGACCAGGCTGTAAAAGTCTAAAATGGATATGTTGACAAAGTTGACCTTCCCTAGGAAATATTTTACTCCCTTCTTGTTGACAGGTAGAGGTAAGTTTCTAATGGCTCTGACCATTTTTGGATCTATGGTAACCCCTTCTTTGGATACTATATATCTGAGAAATTTCCCTTGCGAGACACTAAAAATACTTTTTTTTTGGGTTCAAGGGAACCCTGAACTCTTGACACCTTTGAAAAACTTTGTCTGGGTGATAAAAGTGTTCTTTTTGCTTATAAAATACAATGAGATATACCCCTGCGTGGCTGGTGTAATCACCTCTGAGTATGCACCTTTGGATTCATATCAGTGATAACAAAAGAATGTAGTATACATTCACGCATTGTCTATACTTCATTTTGAATAAAGTTTGAAAGTCTCAGTAAAAACACTTACGACATTAAATATAGAAAAACTTTATATAAATTAGTGGATTGATTAATTATTCTCATTGTTCACATCTGAGATCAAAAAAAAATGCAAAGCACAGAAGCATTAAGCATCAAAAGAAATCAAAGGTATCAATTTGATCAGTTGGTAAATAGATTGCAAGTTGAAATGGAACCCTAGCAGTCACGTCATTTCAATTTACCATGAAACCCTACTTAATCAAGCTGCAAGTAAGTATGGCAACCCCAATTGTATTTGACATTGCTGAAAGGAAGAGATTTGTCTTTAAGAAGCATCCATTCAAGTCTATATTAGATGATGTTGAAGGAGAATTCTCTAATACTCTGCTAGGAGTCGTGCACATGGAAGACATTCACGTGTACATCTACAGCAAGAAGGAAATAGTTGGAGACAACAACATAGCTATTCTTATGGGCTTAATGATGAAACCAGACTACTCATTCAAGGATGAATACGCGCATCTCACTGATAACCCTATCTTTGAGTATTCCAGTGCGCATGAGTTCTATGAGCCAGAATGGTTGAAGATATTACTGATCAGGATACATGATGACCTATATTGGATTGTGAGGTTCCTGTCCACATCACTGCAGACCTAATCCATGAAATGACTGGACTTCCTAAGACTAGACCAACTCTTCCTACTGGAAAGGATTTTAAGAAGTAGGTTGAACAAGTTTGCTTATCTAGAAGTGATAGGCGTGGCATGACTGTCAATCCTATTAAGGAGAATGACATCAAAATACTCACTATGATACTTGGATACAAGTTTCAGAAGGCAAGCAGACTGAATAGTGTGTCTGCAGCAATAGTTCTACCAGTAATAAGGATAGTGAAAGATAACACTCAGTACAATCTCTGTGAACTATTGCGCGCATAGCTGATTGAGAACATCAAGGCTATTAAGCATGACAAGAGTAAGATATTCAGGTTTGTCTCTTTGATCATCTACCTATACTTCCACATTGTTGGTAAAGTTGCAAATCTTTACCTAGATAGGAGTAAACCTATTATGTCTTAGATATCACTAAAAGCTACATCAGAGAGTAGTGCAAAAGATACTATGGACATGGATATCAAAACATTCGGGATCAAGATGCAGAAGAGGTTTAGGATACTTGAGAAGATAGTTGAGAAATACAAAGACACCATATGCTTCATGGTGGAAACTTACTGTACTTGCATGGAGACAACTGAGCCTAGAAAAAAATAGATTCACCCTCTTGGTTATGAAGTTGAAGAACATGTTTTGGAAGGTTATGCACAAGTCCTATCTGCGCCCAAGGATCCCAATGAACCTAGATGGGGTACTTATAGATAAAAGACAAATCAAGTTGATTCTATCTTATACAGTGCTGAAAACAAAAGGAATGCATCAAGGATTACCTCAAATATCTTAAAAGTTCATGGTGTTACACAAGAAGACCTAGACAGACTTAGGGAAGCTAAGATAGCTAAAGAACTTGAGAAAACTCCCATTGAAGTAAAAATAGAAAAGTATGATGATATGCCTAAGAAGAAGAAGAAGAAATCAAATGTAGACACATTTGCACCATCAAGCACCATTGATCTAGAATCTTCTCCACCTTCTATACCCAGCAAGCTGACTAGAAGGAAGAAGCAAGTTCCTACAAGTCATCCATCCTCAAGAACTACAAGGAGAAAGGTAAAGAACACACAAGCCCCTCCTGAGGTAGGATTTAGACCTAGTCTAACTGTTCTAAAGAACATAATTGTTAATGAAGGAAGACTAGAATTTATCAAGAGTGTATATGACAAATATCAAGAGATAGACAAATCAGAGATTTATTTTATGATCATCTCTCACATGATTAAGTTCAAAAGGACAGTATTGGAACTTAAAACAGTCATACCAGACAAGGTATGGAACATACTTGAGATATTAAAGAGGCAAGAAATTGAAGAGGATATGAGGATAAGAGAAGAAACATTGGATAGTCTTCTTTCGATATGTTTGCATGATGAGAAAGCCATTCTGTTGGATTTAGTAAAGCCGCACCTAAGAACCATAACAAGAGTTCTCCATATCATGAATAAGGAGTATGATCTGGTTGGTGAAGAGACTCAGAAATATTTTGAATAGGTATTTCTGGATAGACATATGTATCCTTCAACAACGCCTACAACAAAGGTAACTCTAGTTCCTCCCAAATAGGTTATAGAACCAGTGATTCAGAATGCACCTAAGACAGGTCCACAGGTTTTAGCACCCTCAATTTCAATAGCCTCTGATACAACAAAGATTTAGGAGATACTATAGTGATTGATGATATCAAAATATCCATGACCACCTCTGACAATGATATGGACAAAGTTGGAAAAGCATTTGTAAGCATTGAGGAGACAAAAGAGGTGTGCACTGATGACACATCTTTACAACAAGATGAAGTTCCCTCTAAAAATTCAATAGACTTGAATAAAGAGGAAGATAATCAAAATAATGAGACACCAGTCATGGAGATCCTAGTAAAAAGTTAATGCATGGATACTAGTCAGAATACTATATTCACACCATCCATTCAACCATATACTTCATTGTTGTCAAGCTTAACTCCTGACTCAGCAAGTCTAGATGCATGGGGAGAAGAAGACTTGAGCAAGATCAGTATCCTAGCCATGGAAAAATCCAAAGAGAAACAAGTTATGAGAAACCCTCTCTTATTGGAATCAGTGAACATTCTGAATGACTTAGTGCCTACAGACAAGAAATTATCTAAAATTCAGTCAGTTGATGATGTAGACAACATCCTAACAAGCTTCAAAGCACATTTTACAAGCTTAGTAGACTCAGCTACTAGAATTGTAGAAGATGAGTATAAAAAGGAAAGATTGAATGAACTAGTAAAGAATTTTTCCTTAGATTTAAAGTCATTAAAGATTGGTCAGTCTATGTTGAAAGAGTTGGCATCAAAAGGCAGAAAGGTTATAGCGAATTGCATGGACAAAGGCAAACTCACCTCTGAACATATCAAAAAGATAGAAGAGGTAGATATCTTGGTTGATAACATAAGACACTCAGTTGAAACATCATCCCAAGACATAAACATCTGCAACAATATATATCAAGGTTAGATAGACAAGATAGAAAAAGCTAAAATGGAGATCAGTAAGATAAGGATCAGGTAGACTCAACTGAGGAATGCACTTGTACCCTCCTTAGCAGTTCTGGATGAGAACATTAAAAAAATTGATGCAACCATTGCTACCTATGATCAAGGACCCAACATGGATTTCACAAAAATGGAAAAAAATCACATATGCCCTAGAGCCCATCTATAGACAATTGATGCACTAAAGGCATTCTGGAAGCAAGAGATGGAAAATCTGTAGATAGCCTATCCAGATGTATACATGGAGTAAGTATCTAGTGACTTACAATTTTGACACCTTTTTTATTAATTTCAAATGGGGAGTACTGTATGTATGAGGAATAGTGTATATATATGCAAAGAAATATATAGTATATGTTAAGAGAAGAGAATATACAATTTTTGGTGTTAGACAATTTTGAGTAACTTGGCCACATTCCTTTGTTGCCATTAATGACAAAGGAGGAGATTGTTGGAAAGTTGACTCCATGGGAGTATATGACTTATTTTATGTTGTCATTATGGCAACAAAGTCATATGAAGTTTTGACAGCAAACTTAGTAGTGAAAATTGACTAAGTATAGAAGACAATACATAACAGAGATACACAGATGATCAGAGCACCAACGCACGTGTGTATGGTCAATTCAGACTAAGCACTTTAGATATAAGCTCTATGATATGTTTTTATGCTTACCCTATACACACATAGTATGAAATTTCAGTACGGATAAGTTACAGAAAGAACAAGTACACTAGCAGTTCAGAATACAGAGTATGGAACCGACTTCAGGTTTTTGATTAGCGTATAATATTTTGTTATGTAAATTCTAAGCGCCTATTGTAGTAATTTTGTAACCATGTATTAAACATTATTGTTAACACACTTAAGCCAATTTGTTTGGAAGCGTTGTGTATTTTTTTTTGGGCCAACTAAGGTCTTGTTTATAGTCGCGTCTATTCAGGCATAAACATATATATATGCAATGAAAAGATATAGTTGAAGTGTTGAAGAAATATGTAGAGTAGAGAAGTGAAAAGATGTCAGCATGAGATAGAGCCCTTAAAGAAGATAAGAGCATAAGTGTATAACTGGAACTGATCAGACATTTATGTCATATACAATAGTTCACTTTTGGATATAGTGCATATCTATTCTCAGGAGGTTGTAGCCTTCTTTCTCATTGAGCAGTGAGCTCTTGGACAGTGAGTCCTCACCCCTAATAGGGTTGTTTGTAAAAGACTCCTAACAGGGTCAGGCCTTTAACTAGGTCATTGTACTTGCATTGTAAAAGACTACTCCTAACAGGGCAAAGGAACTTTAACAGGTTCATTATACTAGTGCAATATTTGTGGGTACTAATTCCCACCAGGGTTTTCCTCTAATCAAGGTTTCCCCATAATCATATTATGTGTAATGTGATCTTGTGTTAAGATTCAAGTGATATATAATCAATTTATGTTTAACATTTCTAAAATAGAATAATTAGTTAAACACTGATTCACCCCCCCTCTCAGTGTTTCCAACACCTTCCTCAGGCGTCTCTTCGTCTATTATGCATGTAGATAGTATGGAATGATGTGAATAGCGGTTTTCTTTATCAAGATAAGGCTTAATCTAATGAAATTAGGAAATGAAAGCATGTAACCAAATCCTAGAGGAATGGTTGAATAAGAACCAGGCTCGGCACCATCCCCGACAATGGTGCCAAAAATGATCGCTTGTTATAAAGACTCAGAAACTAGGCATAATCCTTTAAATAAGGAATTGGACATCCAACTAAGCAATTCATCCACTTTATAATAAACTCATTTAATATGTCAAACCTAGGGATGTGTTACTTGAAATGGGCCATAAAAATATATGCACCAAGCACTTTCTCAACCAATCATTCTATAATTGCTGCAGGAAATAAATGCTGGAAATGAACTACTCAATGGCTGCAGGAAATAAATCCTTTCAAAAGGAAACTATACTATTTCTGCATGAAATGAATACTTAAAGGAAATCTAAACTATTGCTGTGAAAGTAGATGCTTGAAAATAAATGATGGAAACAAAGGCTGCTAGCAGGATGGAAGAGTGCACACAAACAACTATAATGCTTTAGTTACTCTGCCGCTTGGTCGTAGGAGCTGTTCAACATAGGAATTGAAATAACAAAAATGTAGGAAAGTGAGCTAATCTAGAATGAATCTAAACTATAGATTCCTCACCAAGTGGGCCCCCTTGGGTAAGTGCCCAGAACACTCAATTACACAGTACTGAACTCAAAACTTCATTTTCTCATTAACTTGAATAAAAGAGTACAGAAATTCTCAGCAACGAAATAACAAAATGCAACTATAATAATACTACTTCCCTCCTTCTCACGCAGGAGTGGGGATTTATTTAAAGGGAAAAACATCTAACTTATAAACTCCACATGCCCTAAGAAAAGGCGGAGTTTTTATTATAACCATCTAACAGAAAGGAAAACTAGAAAATAGGAAATAGAATCGGTCAAGAAGAGAGGAAAGAACTGCATAGACAATAGATCTAACTTCCCACTCTCTCCTAGATTTCATCAAAGAAATTATTTCACTTGCCAACTCTTTGCCCAATTGTCTCCACCTGGATCAATCCGAAAACCTTACACCACTATTACGTCGATGTTTCATCCGTGTGCGTCTGCTGCAGGACCGAGTCAAGCGACCAACACGTAGACGTGCTCACCTGAACAAGATGACAGTTGCTACTTTGATAGGCTGCATTAACACCATTAGGATAAAAGAATTCATGGCATTTATTCAAAGTACATACATTATATATTGTCCAAACAATCAATTCATTCATAAAACATGATCATGAGTTCATGGAAATAAAACAGAGCATATTGATCCTGATAAAGCACATTAAGAAAGATATGTCCATGATATAGGTTCAGTGGTTGACTACCACATAATAACAGTTTTAGAGAATAAAGTATTGGAATAATAACATAAAACATAAGAAAGAACCTAGCAAAAGTTCTTCTAAGGTATCTAAAAGATGCCATTAAAATGGCCTATCATGTGTCTGATCAAGATTAACAAATCCCTCAGGTTGTTCAATGTATACCTCCTCTTCCAGTATTCCATTCAAAAATGTGGACTTCACATCCATTTGATATACCTTGAATCCTTTATATGCAGCGTATGCAAGTAGTATTCTTACTCCTTCAAGTCTAGCAACTGGTGCAAAAGTTTCTCCCTTGTCAATTCCTTTTTCTTGTGCATATCCTTTGCAAACCAATCTTGCTTTATTTATGATTACATTCCCATCTTCATTCAATTTGTTTCTAAAAATCCATTTGGTATCAATGATATTTTTATCACTCGGTCTCGATAGTAATGTCCATGTCTTATTTTTTTGTATCTTCTCAATTTCTTCATTCATGACATTAAACCATTATTCATTTTCTAATGCATCTCTAACATTTTTAGGCTTAAATTCATAAATTAAACAAGCATCACCTCTGCACTTAATTCTTGTCAATATGATTGCTCTTTTATCTCCAATGATATGATCCCATGGATGGTGTCTTCTTACATATCTAGCAAGTATAGGTTTAGTTCTTGGTCCTTCATTATCTTCTTCAGTATCTACATTGTTCACGATCTTCTATTTCAACATTTTCCTGATTCTTTATCTATGCTACCTATTGCCCGGTGACATTAATCTGTTTCCTAGTAACATTAATCTGTTGCTCAATAATGTTAGGCATCTACATTGGTATAGTATCAGGTTCTTCCTAGTAAAAAAAATTACTGTAATATTTAGGTTATTTCATGCTGTCCTCATCATTTATCTCAGAAAATTCATCAACTTTCACATTTGCACTCTCAATGATTTTGTTAGTTGCCTTGTTCAAGAATTTGTAAGCTTTACTCTTAGTAGAGTATCCAAGAAATATACCTTCATCACTTTTTGAATCAAATTTTCCATTTATCTCATCTTTTAGAATATAACACCTACTACCAAATACTCTAAAATAACTTACATTTAGTGTATATCCATACCATAGCTCATAAGGTGTTTTATTTGAATCTTTCTTCAGTTGTACTTGATTTAGTGTGTATACTATTGTGCTGACTTCTTCTCTCTGGTATGTTTGTGAAACTCCTTTCTCAATCATCAATGTCCTAGCACAATCAACAATTGACCTATTCCTTCTTTCAGTAATCTAGTTCTGTTGTGGTGTCCTTGGTGCAGAAACCTGTCTTTTGATTCCATAATCTTTACAAAAGTTAGTGAATTCATCATATTTAAATTTTCCTCCTCTATCAGATCTCAAACACTTCAGATCTCTATCAGTTTCTTTTCTACTTTAGCTTTATACCACTTAAACATCTTTAATGCTTCTGATTTTTCTTATAGGAACATGACAGTCATCATCCTGGAGTAATCATCAACAAATAAAATAAAATATCTACCTCCATAATAGCTCTATGTTCTCATTGGTCCACATAGGCCTATATTAACTAACTCCAAAATGTCATTAGATGAAAAATTCTTGCTCTTGAAACTAGATTTTGACATCTTTCCCATTTGACAATTTTTACACATTACATGGTGTGGTTTAGATATGCTTGGTAAGCCTCTAACTTTTCTTTTTCTACTAATCTTAAACATGTTGTCAAAATTTACATGACAAAGTCTTTTATGCCATATCAATATATCTTCATTCTTTTCCAATAAACAAGTAGTATCAGCTGTGTCAAGATAGAATAGGTTACCTTTAGATTGTTGACTAGTACCAATCAAGTTTCCTTTTCCATCATAGATTCTGGCTTTTCTGTTCTCAAATACAACTCGGTGACCTGTGTTGTTCAACTGTGAAACACTCAATAGATTGTAGTTAAGTCCTTTTACCCAATAAGCATTTTTACATTTGATTTGATTATTCAGCATAATAGTACCTTTTCCTTTCACTTGATAGTGTGTATCATTTCCCATTCTTACTGATTCTCCATCATAATGTTCAAGAAATTCAAAATTTCCTTTATCACCAGTCATGTGATGTGTACAACCACTATCAATAACCCAAATATCATGTTTACTAACTTTAGAGATAAGTGTTGTTTCTAAATACCTTTCATCTTCATCTGAATCATCTTTCAATGCTACAAACACGGTCTCAATATCTTCATCACTTTCAGAGTTACTTTCATTAATATTATCTTCAGCAATGTAACAAGCTTTCTTGCCTTTATCCTTGTAATATCGGTTATCTCTTCTATCATACTGTCAATTGCTTCTGAAGTCTTGGTCATCCTTTCTATCATTAGATCTATCATTTCTATCATCATTCTTTTTGTTAGGACATCTTGCAGAAAAATGGCCAATCTCTTTATGGTTAAAGCATATCAGAGGTAGTTCACCTTTATATTTTCCTTTACCTCTATGTAATCTTCTAACTATTAAAGGTTCAAGTTTATCAAGTTCCTTGTCATCACTATCAATGTCACTGTTATTTCTGATTATGTGTTTGCTACTAGATTTTCCAATTTTCAAAGTAGACATAAATGTGGATTCCATAGATGGTACAATACTGTTGTCAAAGTTATTCAGCTCAAAATAAATCAATCTTCCAATAAGACTATCAACAATAATGTTATTTCCATGTGCTTCTCTCATGTCATGTATTGCAGAGACTCTTATAGAATAAATAGGCAATAGAGTTCTAATAATCTTACTCACAATTGTGTCTTCATCAATGGTTCCACCAGATCCTCAAATAGCATTCACAAGTTCTTCAAGTCGGTTGCTGTATTGTGTAATGTTTTTTCCTTCCTTCATTCGCATGTCATCAAACTTTCCATGATGGCTTTCAGCTTTGGCTCTCAGTACATTTACATATCCTCCATAGACTAGTGTAAGCTGATCCCACATCTTCTTAGCATAGTACAATTATTGATGTCTTCAAATTCAAAATCTGTAAGTGAAGAAGCAATCTCCACCATGATAAGGTTAAGGTTCATGTTTTTCTTTCAACTGATTCACTGTCAGAGGTCCAATAGGTAATATGAATTCATTATCCAGAAAATATTCAATGTTTCTTGCAATTCCTGATAGGTATAATCTCATCCTACTTTTCCATGTTTGGAATTTATCCCTGTTCATCTTAGGTGAATCTCTCTTATATATCTTGTGATCTTTAGCTCAAGTCCTTGAAAACTTTCTTCTAAGCACTATATGCTCCCTGATAGCTTCCTAATAAGCACCAATAGCTCTGATACCAATTGTTAGAATAACTGGGGGGGGGTAAATCAGTTAGACTTAGTGCCCTTACAAAATTATCCTACAGTCCCAAATTCCTCTACATGTATAACAAAACAAATTCAATCATATAAAACTCAGCTCGGTGAAAATGTATTCTGTAAACTTAAACTTTCATCAATAGTGTACACATCATCAACATCCTATACCATCTGTGTAAAATTGCACTATACATAAATGAATCTCTTTTCTCTTATATAGAAATCATGTATCATTTAATTTTCATCCTTCAGATCTTGCCCCTTAATCTCCATTGTTCATTTTCCCACTTGATCCTTCCTCGACAGTTGTGTTAAAAAATATGTTTCAATCTCCATCATCCGATCTTCCTTGAATTTTACTAGCCATTTGATCAAATAAAAAACTTTATCTTTTACCTTGAAATCATCAATTTCCAGATCAACATCCAAGTCGGCCTCAATTAGAATTAATTTCTCGGTCTTAGTATTAATCTTGTTGTGTCGGCAATCCCTTACTCGGTTATCACTGTTGCTTGGTATACACTATGTTTTACTCGATTATTACTGTCACTCGGTGTATACAGAACTTTTCATTTTACCGACCACATAAACATTGTTTATTCTAGATCTTCAATACATAATAAATGTTTTCCACCATATTAACACTCAAATAATTTGACACCAAAGATAATATATTAACTGATAATGTTGATGAGATGTAACTGATTAAATGTTTGATAATGTTAAGTTGAAGATAATGCAAAACATTAAATCAGTTAATGGTTTGTATTTTCATTGATGTCAACTTGATATCATCTATATGTTCATGTATATAATGCCAAAGAATTCAGAGAATCAATGGAACAAAGATTATGCTTTCAACAATGCATAAAATTCAAGTATTCACTAAGTGACAGATAACACCGACGGAGTGCACACCATCGGTAAAGGCAAAGAACCAAAGTCACAGTGATAC
>MU228248.1:2707848-2726797 GCA_018584345.1 Thuja plicata | reverse complement strand
TGTTGTCAAAGGGAGAGAAAGTATCCATATTATCACAGTCTTCAGAAAAAGAAGAAAGATTATCCATTATCAGATTACTCCAACAGGGAGAGATCATATCCATAGGGAGAGTTGCTGACAAGAGACAAAGACATCAAAGAAGAAGAACAATCAAAAGAGAGATATTGACACAAGGAAAGGACACAACACATCAGAACAAGAAACATAGAGAACTGCAAGAATCAAATCTAAGCTAACACAGAGCTTACCGACGATCAGACATTTTTATCGGTTATCAAAACAAACTGTTTGGTAGTTTGATGATTCTTAGCAATTGTATTTCATATTGTATTAGAAATAGTATAGTGTGATAATATTGTATGTTTCCATCAATGCCAAAGGGAGAGATTGATGAGATGTAACTGATTAAATGTTTGATAATGTTAAGTTGAAGATAATACAAAACATTAAATCAGTTAATGGTTTGTATTGTCATTGATGTCAACTTGATATCATCTGTATGGTCATGTATATAATGCCAAAGACTTCAGAGAATCAATGGAACAAAGATTATGCTTTCAACAATGCATAAAATTCAAGTATTCACTAAGCGACAGATAACACTGACAGAGTGCACACCATCGGTAAAGGAAAAGAACCAAAGTCACAGTGATACCCGACGAGAAGAAGACAGTATTGCCCAACAAAGCAAAATCACAGAATGCCCAACAAGCTGAGAATAGAGTAGCCCGATGAGTAAAATCCAATGATGCCAGACGGACGGAGATCCTTAAGCTGACTGGAGTCACACTGACAGAACTGGCAGTTGTCACCGACGACTAACTGCAGAGTTGACCGACAGAATAGAGAGTTCAGAAAATGAAAAAATATCTAGCTGGAAAGAGCTAAAGATAGACTTAACTGGTTGTTTTCATTATTTTATTCGACTAGAGTTAAGTGATTGATTTAAAGAAAATTTGTACAGTTGGCAAGAAGATAACTACAAGATAAATTAGGAGTTAAGCTTTAAATCAGATTGGTTGGATTGTTTTTCACGCCAAGAATCAAGAATAAAAAAATGGTGAATATCATGTCTATATAAGAGACAAGCTTAATTCATTTCATCATCACATGAACGGGAGTGAATAGAAAGAGGATGCTAAAGAGAAACCGATGAAGGATAACTTCATACAATCCTAATCAATCAAGCTGAAGGAGAGATAAAGAATTCTGCAGACACCGACAAATAGTGAAGCACAACATCACAGAGTAGAAAGTGTGGAGCACAAAGAATTGAATTAATACATTGATCAGAGAGGTAATGTACTTAAATAGATATGAAAATCTGCAATTAAAGTTGCATTAGAAATAGGTCATTGTGTTTCAGTTTAACCATTGAAGCATCAAGTCTCTTAACAGAGTAGGACTTAACAGTCTTCTATATATTGAGGTACATCCCAACGAGTGCCAAAAAGGTTGATTCATGAAAGTAGCACTAGATTTGCCTAAAGCCTATTGACAGTCTAAGAAGGAGGCTGATTCAAGGATGGTAGCAAACTGAGTTGCCTGATACTAAGTGACAACCTCTATGTATAAAATCCTCTAACAAGGTCATACATAACAGTGTGTTTGTAACCTTTAACATGGTTGTCTCCTAACAGGGCTCACTTTAGAAGAGTGAAAATTTGGGGTACCGGTCCCAGTGGTTTTTTTTTCCCTTAACAGGGTTTCCATGTTAAAATCCATGTGTTATGTATAAATTTACTATTTTAAATTTCACATATGCATTTCTGGATTTATCGGTATACTCTGCATATTTATTGAGTGTCGGTAAATAAGTTTTACTGCTTATCGGTAATCAAGGAGAATAAGGTTAGAAAAGGAAAATTGACAGAGAATTAATTATTATAAGTATTTAATGGCATGCATCTTGTAAGGGACATAATAATCTAAGGTTTATTTGATTGGTGGTTAGAATAAAGAAATGTTTTTGAATCCAATAATTCACCCCCCCTCTCAATTATTACTAACAAATGTTTATCATCACTTCTGCAACTCAGTTGAATATCAACAAATAACTTCAAACATACAATCAGTTGTAGTTCATCAAGCTTGAATTCTCTCAAGTTCACTTCCTAGACCCTATAAGGGTTTACTTATTAACCCTAACCTTGGAGAACACTCTTTATTTATTCTCCTAATCAAAAGGGCCTCTCTACCAAAGGTAACTCAATTCTTCCTTGACCTCACTAGGGTAAGTTCACACTAAATAATTTTCATCCATATTGCAGGATTATTTTGTCTCTAATTCATACCAATTCAATCAATCTTGATGTTCTTTTGTCCATCCTTCTCACACTTTCCTTATCAAGTTCAAAACTTACTGGTTTAAGGGCTAGTAGCCCTATTAACCCTAATTAGGTCTCTAAAGCTTAAAAAATTCAAAAATTCTAAAAGGAAACCCAAAATATTCACTATTCCAAACACCCATTATGATACTCTTCAATATTTTTATGGTTTGGGGTCACCAAGTTTTCTGTACTGTTCTTTTCCCAGGCTGGGTCAATTTGCTTAAAAATAGGGCTAATTACATTGTTTCAAGGCACATGCTAATGAAATGGATTCACCAACTCACAAATCTAGTTCTAGGGCTTCTCCAATCCCCTAAAAACACTCTCCAACCATTATATCCTTCATTCCAATCCAATACCGCACTTAAACATTAACTGTCATAAATTTGCTCCTAGTCGGGTATTCACAGTCTCGCCTAGGGAAAGCTCTTAAAAATAGAAAATGAAACTTCCTACAAATTTAAAAAAGGAAAAATAATGTACAAGGGTTCTAATTTACATCCTCCATGGGCCATCAACATCCCATGGTGTGAATTCATCGTAGAGCCATTATTTACACACAAACCCCAACACTGTCAGTGAACATGCCAAGAGAGTTTGGATTTAATCTAAGCGATAAAAAATATACAAAATAAAAAAAAATATATTTAAAGAATGAGGAAACTAGTATAAAAAAATAATATTATCATAAAGACAAGTTCCTCAATCCATATTCAATAAATTCAAACAAAAACTTGCAAACTATGTACAATAATAGAAAACTATCAATAACTCCTTGGAAAATGTGTCCAGTATTTGTCCAACCCCCGTAAAATTCTTAAAAATTCCTTATATATGTCCCCTGGACTTGTGGAAACTACCTATACCAATCCCAAAATTCAATTAGGTCATCTTTCAAAACTTGTCCAAATGTTTTCATGCAACATTGGAAAGTTGCAAAAGTTGCTCAAGCAATTTTTTTTTACAACTTTTACATCTTTCATTGTTTCATTGCTCTGACCCAAAGTATGGGTTCTGAAAGACTTCTAAGCTAACCCTAGACCTATTTACACTTCAAGTAGGCTCTTTTTTCCCTATAGGTTCCATTTCCACATCTTTCCACATTTGGCTTCCAAAACATACATAGGGTCTTTTGGACCAAATTAACCACAACAAAAAACCCAACCTTACAAAAACAACACAACAACATTCCTTCGCAAAGTACATGACCCAAATAAGGTATTCCACATCAAAATATGAGGGTTAACCAATCCTAACCCCTAGGTTCTCCTACACTGTGCTCCCCTGGACAGAGGAAGTTAAGTCACATATGGAGACAGTAAAGTAGAATCAATGCCAAGCTTCTTAAATTCAGACTCTGCAACCCATGTAGCCTCTACTTCTAGTAGGTGTTTCCATTTGATGAGATGCTCCATGTATTTTCCATTTATGGTCTTCTTCTTCATTGTGTAATCCATAATATTTTCTTCTTTTGGCTTGCTCTTAGGGGGCAAGAGTACATCAACACTGGCTTTCTCAATATCAGAAGTATTCTCAGTCTTCTCTAGCATAGGACCCTTGTACTTGACCAAATATTTCACATTGAAGATTGGTGACATTGCTAAGTCTGCAAGTAGATATATTCTATAAGAATTCACTCCATATTTGGCTAGGATTATACAAGGCCCTATACTTCTCATTTGTAGTTTACTAGGCACACCTTTCTTCAACATAGCTTTGTTTAAATGCACCATAAAAAAGTGCCCAACTTCAAACTGCAGCTCCTTCTTCCTTTCATAAACTTTAGTCTTAATTATTTGAGTGTCTTCTATTAAATTATTCTTCACTTGATCATGCACCTCCTTCATAGATTGTGTGAAATTCTTTGCATGTCTACTTCTACCCTCCATGCTTCCTAGGTATCTGAGCTCACAAAAACTTCTATGATGCATCCCATAGACAATTGCAAAAGGGATTTTACCTATAGTTCTGTTTACATTGTCATTGTAGGAAAAATATTCCCGTGGTAGCACTTGATCCAAAACCTGTCTATACTCCTTAGTCAAACACCTCATAAGGTTACCCAAGACTTTATTAATGACCTCTATTTTGCCATCTGTCTGGGGGTGATAAGAAGGTTCAAATAAAAGGTTAGTTCCCAATCTTTTCTACAGAGTCTTCCAAAAATTCCCCATGAATTTAATATCTCTGTCTGAGACTATGATGATAGGAAGTCCATGGATTCTAACCACCTCTTTGAAGAAAAAATGTGCTATGTAGCTGGCATTATGTGTTGTCTTGCAAGGAATAAAGTGGCTCATTTTATTGAACCTGTCAACAACTACAAAGATGCTATCTAAACCAGTGTTAGTCCTTGGTAAACCAACAATGAAATCCATGCTTATGCATTCCAATCCATGCTTATGCATTCCCATGGCCTATTGGGAATTGGTAAGGGTTGATAAATACCCACATTAGAAGAAGTACCTTTTTCTTTTTGACAAATAATACACTGTTCCACATACTTCCTAACATCCTTATGTATCTGTTAGTGAACAGATTTGTCTTTCTACAAATAACCTTTTAAGTTTACTCTATCACCCTTAAAAGACAAACTATTTCTAACAGTTGGGTAAGTGTCTTTTGTGATCACTTCCCTCTAAATTTTATAATAGGTACAGCTCCCTAATATGATATTCAATGAAATGAGATAGTGATTTAATTGGTTAGCTTTTAACTAGAAAGCTTATAAAGGCAGCAATATCATTCTTTGATGATATGCTTTTAATCAACTATGAAATAAATATAACTGGATAATGAATAGGAAGGAAACACAGTCACTTACGCAATGACATTTCATGAAGAACATAAATAACTCTTTTTTGTGACTTCAGTTAATAGATAACAGATAAAATTCAAGATTTAGATATCATGCAACATCTAACAAAGATATAAAACAGGCCAAATAATATGCCGACACAGGGCACCTTTCTCTAGATCATAAACAACACAGATTCAATAACCTTCCTGTCATATACTTCAGAAATTACTAAATAGATAATTGTCTGAAAGCTATTCTGTTCATAACATTCATCATCTGAACTATAATTATAAAAAAAAACTATCTATATCAATCCAAAGTTTTTCCAAACCCTTTAAAAGTTTTAGTAGCCAGAATAAATAGAAAAACAGCACCGAGAGGCCTCCCAAAAAACACGGCCTCTCAAGAAAATAGTTAGGTAACTAATCCATCAGAAAGAGGACACATGTCCTTAAAGTTTAGCATGATAACATAGTAAAAAGGGAAACTAGATGACCGAATCAGGCTCCTTATCTATGGCATGATCCTCGCTTATCGCTGGACTTCCTTCTTCATTGGTAACCGATTGAGTCAGCTTCCATTCTTTGTATGCTTGAACTAGTTCCTTTGCAAGTGACAGATGCGGGATTTTAGAGTTCACTATTCAGGCCATGGAGGCATCTTTGTTCCAGCTCAACTTCTTCACCTTCTCAGTAACATTAGATAACTGAACAACACACAAATAAAGCATGGATTCAATCCTTGCTATCTGGGTCAAATCAGAGGCCTTGGGATGAATCTTTTCTCTGATATTTTTAATGGCTGAGTCAAAAGCATCCAAAGCACCTTCCAGTTTTTGTTCGCCAAAGATAGAGGGGTAGGTATAAGTGAAATTAGTCACTTTTAACTCTGGTAGGGCAGCCTTTTGGATTTGCTTAGCTTCAGCTTCATATTCTTTATTCTCCATAATGGCACTTCTTATCAGAGCAATACGCCAGCTGATATTTTTCCTAAGAATGAAGAAGTGAGACTCCTCAACACCCTTTAGTAACTTTTCTACACAGAATTTATTAAAGCCGTGCCTTTCAATTTCCATAAATTTGGTAATTGCTAACACCCATTTTTCTTCATCTGTACCCCATACTTGACGTTGAGCCTGCAACTCTCCTATCGTTGTCTCAGTGTTATGAAGAATTGGATGTGAATCTTTAATATATTGCTTTCCATTATTTAGCACTTGAGCCATCCATTCATCAATTGAAGAAACTAAAGTCCGTCCCCTTTGAACTTGATTCAGTGGAGTCTTACTTTCTTCAGAATTGGGATCAAACACTTGAGAAGATTGAGACAACGGGGTAGCATCAAAGTTGCAGAATGCATTAATAAACTAAGAAAGTGAAACAATGGTCTATTTCAACTCTTTCTTCTCTTTGCTATCCTGCACCGATGTAATCAACATTTGTTGGGCTGTTTCTTTGAATAGGTGGTTTTTCTCGGCTCTGTCCATTGTTCCCAACTCAATTTTGGTTACTTAAAAATCCTCAACCGCCACATCTTGCTTCTCTTCCTTAGGCCTGTAATTAGCGACCTCAGCTGTCCACTTCCTAGTTTTAACATCAACAAACATGTGTGCTGTGCTTTTCACCTTCTTGGCTTTAGGGGTTTTCTGAGCATATTTACTCACAATATCTTGCACTGGTATTGACACAGGAATTAGACTCTACTTCTTATTAACTAAAGAAGTTAACCATTTGGGCGTGTCACTGGTTGAGGAACAACTTTAATAGGAGTATCCATCAAATCCAAGGTTACATCTTTGAGATCAAAAAGATCTTTCCCGATTTGATCATCATCCCCAATTTGATAATTCAAGTCTCCAAACTTGTCATCTTCTAGATTAACTGTCTCCGTCTTCTCTTGAGTCATCTTCACCTTCTTTTGTGATCGGGAGCACGACCTAGTGATACGTTGAGGAGAGACCACATATGAAAGCTCTGCAACAGACTTCTTTTTAGATTCTTTCTTCTACTACTTATCAGATGAACCTGCATTACCAGATGTTTTAGGCATATTAGAAACAAAGGGGGGAGAAAATAAAATTGAATATTTATTTCCATTCGTTTTAGGACTAGACTACTCTTTTTTTGCTTGTATCCATTTCTTAGTTAATTTGAGAACATGCTGTGTTATGCTTTTAATGTCATCCTCTTCCTCCTTTGACCAATCAACATCTACCTCTTCAGTATCCAAAAGTCTTTTGAAATTAGGCTCAATCAAATTAGAACCATCATCTGTTACCCTCTCTATGCTGAACTGTATTCTCATGGACAAAATTTGGGAGATGTAGAGTTTGCTATGGCTTCTGGTCATGGCTTGAGATTCGTTTGTACAATCCTCCCAGAAATCCTCTAAATGGGGAACTGGAAACATGTGAGACCTTAGACCCAGGCTGCCGCTAGAAATTTTTTTGTTATCAAAGCCTGTTTTCTCTGTGTAGTACTTAAAATCAAAATGACCAAGGTCACTTCCGATACTTATGGCATCTTCAATGGTTAGACAAGAAAGTTTTCCTAGCTGTAATGGGAATATTTTTTCACCTCGGTCCCTAGGAAGGAAATGTTTTAGCACAACGGTGAGCTATCTACAAATTTCAAAAAAGATGAAACAATCAAATGCATATCTAGGCAATTTGGTAGGGGCATCCTCAAAACCACTAATTCTTAAATAAGAGAACCTAGGGAATTGGATATAATAACTCCCAAACCTAGTCACAAAGTGTTGAGCTTCTGAGCTCATCCTCCTGGCCGAATCTCCAGACATTTCAAAGAAAAGCTTACCCATAAAGGTATCATGAATTCTCCTGTAATTATGAATCACACTATCTTTGCGAAGCATAGAGAAATATTCAAAAACACACATGCTAGGCAATACATTAGATAAGAAGACATATAAATGCTACAACCAGTATGCTTGGAACTAGTCAACTATTCTCTCATAGATTCTACAATTAATTCAGCCCAATCCAGTTTATGCTTGCCCTCTAAAATAATTTCTACATAGCAGAATAACCAGTCTGAAAACAAAGAAGCCTTGGGTGACCCTCTAACTCTGTGCAACATTACCATGATATCACTAATGTGCGGATGCATGTGATTTCTGTTTAACTTCTTGGGCAAACAAGAACCTCCTCTTTGGGCATTTAACAACCAATACTTAGCCATGGAAGTATGGTTCGCATCAACATTAGGCTTGAACTTAACTAGGGATTGGGCAGGAGAAAAAGATGAAAAAGTTCATTCTTGGAATCGGAAAGCCAAAGCAACAATTCCTCTATTCACAGCCATTAACACTTCACCATTTCTTTTAAGAATTGACTCAGTTCGCTGGTCATAATGTTTAATACATTCATGGACAAGCTCAGGGAAAACCACTGCAGGAGGGAAGCACGCGGCTATACATAACCCACTACTCAAAATTTCCATAAAAGGGACATTTTCTTCAACACATGTAGTAAGCCTATCAACTATCCCTTCAACATCATATGCCTCTAAATCTGTGTGTGTTACAACATAATTTTTGCACACCAAACTAGACACGTTCCCAAAGAAATGAAATGCAGACTTCATGCTTGCAAGGACAGACTGCGAATTGCTATAGAAATTCCTATAAAATTCACTAGCTTTTAAACTTAAACACTAGAAGAATGACAACTTGACTTACCTTGATCTCTGTGGAAAATTCTGCAACCGGAGCTCTGAAAACCCTTACCTCTGCTCTTTGTGCAACAACAACAATTCAAAAATAATGAATACCAGGAAGAGCTTTTAAAGAAACACCTTGAATGAGTAATTAATTACCCATAATTAAGACAATAATGTCTCAAAGAGAGAAGTGACCATTCCCACATGTGATCATTTACTGCCACTTTGCACAAACTTTTATGTCGCACGAATTCCTCATTAATTCGACAGCTCAGACATGATTTAACCGCCGCCAAAAGATCTCTTCATTAAAAGCCTTACCCGAGTGGGGTCCACATCTAAAATGACGACAGTTGTCCTTGGTTTATACCACATGTCATTTTTTAAGATCCTTGAACACCCTTGAACACTCTTGAACACTCTTGAACCGAGTTCAAGGATGTTCACATGTGTTCACCATTGTTCAAGCCCGTTCCTTAGTATCCCGCCAACACTTTGGTACAAAGAGCCAAATTACTTAAACGATAACCTTTCACCCTTGATCGACCAAAGTTCTGTAGATTGTGATCATGAAACACCTCCTTTAGTGCAAACGCTAATTACCTGCTTCTGCTTCATAAAAAAAATGAACGAGCTTGAACACCCTTGAACACTCTTGAACCGAGTTCAAGGCTATTCATAGTTGTTCAAACCTGTTCAAAAGACACGTTAGCAAAAGATTTTTCTCTTTTTAACAAGCAACGGTGAAACATAAGGGGGGTCTTTTCGCTGGGATTTTAAAGAGGAGGACTTAGGCAGCTTGAGATCCACAAAACCAACAAGGCGACTCTGAAAAAGGAACATTAAGGGCAAAGATCAAGATTTGGACTAACACCGGCTCTGTCTGGGGACTAGCTTTTACCAAAAGCCAAAGAACTCAAATACTTTGGTTTCGCAAACTGCTGCAAAAAGGGCTCAGAAAACCTACAAGAAAGGAAAGACACACAAAATAGAAAGAAACCTAACCTAATATATACAGCAGGACACAAAGACTGAGACTAAAGTTTTAGCAATTTAAGATCTTTCCCATTATAAGAAAATGGTAAGATCATCCCATCCGGATAAGCCAACTTAAAAGCATTCATTCCCAACTCTTCAGTGATAACAAAGGGGCCTTTCCACAGTGATTCAAACTTATTGTGGGCACCCCTAGGAGCCTTTCTTTTGTCTCATAGCAAAACTTCATCTCCTTTCAGAAAACTTCTAGGTCTTGCTTTCCTGTAAAAAATGCTCTTCGCTATAGCTTGATGCTCAGTAATCTTATCTACCAGAGCTTCTCTTTCTTCTTCTAGTTTATGCAAATACATAATTCTTTTCTCCAAGGAGTCTTTGAAAGTTTGATCCTCAATGGCCATTTGTAGCTTAGTTGCGGAGAGTTCCAGAGGAACTGATACTTGTGCCCCAACTCCATACACCAACTCAAAGGGTACCATACCGATTGCTCTTTTAGGCATAATTCTATCAGCCCAAATGGCTTCAAAAAGCTTCTTATGCCAATTTTTGCCACTATCATCTACTAGCTTTTTCATGATCATTATCAGGTTTTTATTACTTGACTCGGCCTATCCATTTCCTTGGGGGAAATAATCAGACGAATGAGCCAGAGAGATATTGTGATCAAAATAGAAAAGGGAAAGCTCCTGCAAAGAGAAATAAGTGGCATTATCTACTACAATCTTTTGGGGCACTCCAAAACGCACCAAGATGTTATCTTTTAAGAAATCACAAACTATTTAGGAATTAGCCTTTTTGGTTGGAATAGCCTCAACCCACTTAGTGAAGTAGTCAGTCGCTATTAGGATATAAATGTGACCTACACTTGACTTAGGATTGACAGGGCCTATAAAATTGATACCCCATTCCTTGAATGGTTCACTCACCACAACTGGTCTTAAAGGTAAAGCAACTAATTGAGGTCTTCCAAAAAATAATTGACATTTTTCACAATTCCTGACAAATGCATAGGTCTCTCTAAACATACCTGGCCAATAAAAACAATTTCAAATAATTTTGAATGCCGTTACAGTAGACAAGAAATGACCTCCACAGGCCTCTTCATGAAAGGTTTTGAGCAACTGCAATTGCTGAATTTTATCCACACATCTTAGAAATGTACCATCCAAACCCCTTTTATACAACACACCTTGCCATATTACATACTTTGCAGCTTGCAGCCTCAGAGTTTGTCTTTCTTTAGGTGATAGCTTTTATGGACATTCTCCATAAGTCAGGAAATAGGCAATGTCACAGAACCAAGAATCTGTTAGACTAACCAATAATACTTGAGATATTTTAGATTCTGAATTTTCAAGATGGCTAACATTTTCTGCAATAAATTTACACAGACCTCTACCTCTGACCAGTTTAGTGGGTTTAATTATCAAATCATATTCCTGAATCTTTGTCACCCATGCTACTCTTTTGTTCATGGCTATTTCTTGTTGGGTGAGTAGTGCCTTCACTGCTGAATTAGGGACAAATACTATAGAATGAGAATGGAGGATGTAAAATCTGAACTGCTTAACCGATTTCACCACAACAAAGGCTTTTTTTTCAATGGGGGAATACTTTAGTTCATGGTTTTTTAGAGGTTTACTCATGAAAGTGATGGGAGCTTCATTTCCTGAAACATCTTTCTGAGTTAGAATTCCAAACAGTGTGTGACCAGAAGCGTAACAATAAATAATAAAATCTTTTTTGTAATCGGGGTAAACTAGAGATGGGGCATTGGCCACAGCTGTCTTAATTTCTCCAAAAGCCTTTTCTACCTTCTTCATTCCACTTAAAGGGATTCTTTTCACTCATCATTCCCACTATGTGCCTTGTTAACTCAGAAAAATCTGGGACAAAAGTTCTCAAAAAGTTAATCTGACCGAAGAAAGATTTGACTCCCGTCCTTGTTGAAGGTAGACTGATCTATTGAATAGCCTTTACTCTTTCGGGATCGATCCTAATTCCTTCTTTGGATATGATATGTCCCAATAATTTTCCCTCAGTCACACCAAAAACTAATTTTTTAGGATTAAGAGATATGCCATGATCTCTACATCTCTGCAAAACTGATTTAAGATCTCGAATATGATGTTTCCTTCTTTTAGAGTACAGAGTTAAATCATCAAGGTAAATTACTATAATTCTATTTTTCAAATCAGCAAAATAAGAATCCATTGCCCTTTGAAAAGTTGCCCCTACATTGATCAGGCCAAAGGGCATCCTATTGTAAGCAAAAGTTCCCCATGGTGTAGTAAAAGTAGTCTTTTGTTCATCATCATCAGCTACACTTAATTGATTATATCCAGAGAAACCATCAAGCAGAGACATCATTTCTGACCTTGCAATTTCCTGTAATACGTGTTCCATTTTGGGCAGGGCGTAATTATCTTTTAGACTGGCCTGATTTAAATTCCTAAAATCTACACAGATTCTTATTTCACCATTCTTTTTTCTGACAGGGACAATATTCACAATCTAGGTTGAATGGTGAATAGGGTAGATGATTCTAGCTTTTAACATCTTGTCAACTTCCTTTAAGATTGCTTCAGAGACCTTAGGATTATAACTACGAAGATTTTGCCTAAAAGGCTTTGATTCAGGCTTGAGAGGGATATGATGACTAAATTTCCCTTTCCAAAAATCTTTAAGATCACTATAATCCCAAGCAAAAACATCAGTGTATGCTGTTAACAGGATCTGAAGGTTTTTCTTTTCTTGGGAAGACAAAGTTTTACCTATAGAAATCCACTTGGGTTCAGCCACAGTGCCAATGTTCACCTTATCATATTCCTTTTGCACATCTGATTGAGAATTTTTACTTGAAATGAAACTATCGTCCTTTCGAGAAAACAAGTTCTCTAAGGAAACCAAACCTTTGGGAATTTTGTTGCTCTTCATCTGGACAACCTCCTCTTCTGGTAAGAATTCAGGATTTGACCCTCCACCATCTTCATTCATTCCTTCAAAGTACATAGAAGAGAAAGCTTCTACACACGCCATAAGATCCTTTATCCGGGAATCATCTTCAAAAACTTGCAGGTGTTCAATGTTATCTGGGACAGCTGGTCTATATATCATCTCAACCCTACATGTTCCTATTTTGAAATTTGGGTGAGGGAGGAGTAGAGATGCTGATATGGCTAGGGAATCAACCCTTGTATTGAAACTCCTGGGAATAGCTTCTATGGAAAAGGCTTCAAAAGAATCCATTTCGTCCCATACCAAATTTTTGTAATGCTTCAAACGCTCATTTTTTACTGAAAAATGACCCTTTACTTGGTTGATGATAAGCTCAACATCACCTTTCACAACAAGTGCTTTTACTCTCAATGCTTTGGCTTCTCGTAGCCCTAACAAAAGAGCCTCATATTCAGCGGTATTATTGGTATTTTTAAAATCCAGTTTGTAAGAAAAAGGGATATATTGATCATCAGGTCCTTTAAAAACAACACCAGCTCCAGAACCCACAGTAGCGCAACTACCATCAAATTCCATCAACCAAATTTGCTCATTTCCACTAGGATGTTCACAAACAGGAAGGGCTTTATCTGAGAAAATCATGTAATTACCAAATTCATAGTCTTCAAATAAAATTCGTGCCTTAGGATCATCAGATGGAATTACAGTGTATTTGTTCTTGGCTTCAGGTTCTAGTTTGACCTTTTTCTTCCCGATAGGGATAATGGCTTCTGACCAATCCATCTTTATTTCCCCACCCATGTCTCTGTAGAAAGTTCTACTCAATAGCATAGCGTAACTTGTAGGTATGTCTGCTACTAAAATAGTTAGTTTGAGTCTCTTATTAGGATAGGCTGCTAAAACAACTTGAGCATCTTTAACTTGACCAATTAAGGGCACTTCTTTTCCATCCATAGAATAGCACCTCCCAAAGGTTCTGGTCATGGTTAAGCTTAAAGCCTTGGCTATAGATGAGGGCATAATGTTATCAGAGGCACCCGAATCTATAATGCAGTTACTCAATTTAAGGCCATTTAGGAGTAGGGAAATATAAAAGGGGTCATGCTTCCTAGTTTCATCAAATTCACATTTCACTTTAGGAGTAGGAGTGACTGTAGTGTCACTCTGATTCATGACAAATGGTGAAATAAATGCAGGAATATCGACTGGATGATCATTTGGGTCAACAGTACATTGGTTATATTGTGATGAGTCCAAAAGGTCACCTTTCACATATTTGACCAATTTGTCTAGTTCTTTGGGGTTTAACCTAAGATATTCTGCAGGGGAGATTTGAATAGCAAAAGACTTGCAAAATTCTACAATATCAAAAGAAGACAAGCCAAAATATTTTTGCACAACCTTAACATCAGGAGTCAAAGGACTAGAATAAGAAGCATTACTTACAGGATCCCAGGTCTTATGGACAGGATTAGCTGGAGTTGAAGTGTTCTTTGAAAACTTTTGATTTTGAGTAAGCATAGCACAAGCAGGATCCCCAAGAGTGACCATAATATCTCCTCTTTCTGAGTCAGATTCGTATTCTAAAAAGTATGAACCAGAGTCGTCAGGTCTATCTTGAGGGATCTCTTCCATGGTACATTCTCCTAACACATCTTTAGTGGCCTCCATTTGTACATGTCTTTGCATATCAGGGCAAGAATTACCATCATAATTTGTTGTTAGATGAAAGGAACACATGACAACTTATTTTGGTGAAGATTCTATGGACAATCTTGGTTGAGTAGAAGACAACTAAGGAGTTTTATTGTGCCATTGATTAGGCTTCTTTTGGCTAATATCTTGATAAGGAGAAGGGAAAGAAGATCCTTGCTTTGGTATTTGTCTTTTCAAGGCAGTTACATCATTCAATAGTCTTTAAATGACTGGATCTGTAGGAGCTGAAGTAGAAGGTTGAGAATGAGAAATATGAACATCTTTTCTCCATTTCCCAGTTGTAATAAGATCATCTTCTAACTCAGTAGCCTGTTCTTGGGAAACAGCTAAATCAGCTGGCCTACTCCTTCTTAAGTGAAATCCTATGTCCGGGGCCATAGAATTTACGAAGAAACACTGCTGGTTTTTAGGGGTCGGTCTTTTGGAAATAGGGATTCTATGGATAACTTTGTTGTATCTTGCCACATAATCTCTCATGGGTTCATGAATCTTTTTCTTCATTTGTGTTAATTGTGCTAGTAAAGAATGTTCATCATCAACCCCTTTAAAATGCCCTTCGAATGCTATCTTCATGGTTTGCCAATTTGTGATTGATCCAGATGGCAAATGGCCAAACCATTCCGCAGCCCCTTCTGAGAGAGATTGAGTGAAGAGTCTTACTACTACATCTTCATGTTTTACTGCCAGAATGGCAGTAGCTACATTGAATGCATTCAAGTGCTCATCTACCAAAACTTTGCCATCTCTAGAAAATTTAGGTAAGACTTTTTTAATACCTTTAGGGAGAGGATGATGTGCTCCCAAATTTAAAGGACCAACAGATGCACCCCATGGCTGAGCCATAACTACACTTGGAAAGATTGTAACTAGAGGTGGTGCTTGAATACGAGACAAAGTTAAAGATTTCCAGACACTAGAGGATGAAGAAGAATTGGGGGCAGCTTTAGGAGGAGAAGAAGGTCTACTTTTTTGTTTGGGTCTTAAGATGGAAGAGGAGGAAAAATGAAGATTTTGGAGGCTTTCAAAGAAAGTATCAAAAATACCCTCCTTCCTCTGAGACCTAGTGTAAGGTCGAGAATCCTGAATTATTCTATCTTATTACCTCTGAGCGATTTTGTCAACAACTTGTGCCTCCTAGGCGATCGGGAGTCCTCTCAACCACTCTCCTACATCTTCCTCTTCGTCTAAAACTAGGAGAACTTGTTGATACTGGTGATAGTTGGTTTTTAAACTCCAAGCGATAGTGTTCAAATCAGAAATGATATCCTCTTGAGTGCTTTGAAAACTAAGGTCTGGTTGAATAACAGGAGGCTGCTCCTCCAAATTGGGTATTATCACAGTTGGTAGGACCATAACTTGTTCATAAAATAGAGCATTAAAACACAGGTCTACACCATAAGCGCTCCCCAGTAAAGTTGCCAAAAATATGTTAGTAAACAGATTTGTCTTTCTACAAATAACCTTTTAAGTTTACTCTATCACCCTTAAAAGACAAACTATTTCTAACTGTTGGGTAAGTGTCTTTTGTGATCACTTCCCTCTGAATTTTATAACAAGTACAGCTCCCTAATATGATATTCAATGAAATGAGATAGTGATTTAATCGGTTAACTTTTAACCAGAAAGCTTATAAAGGTAGCAATATCATTCTTTGATGATATGCTTTTAATCAACTATGAAATAAATATAACTGGCTAATGAATAGGAAAGAAACACAGTCACTTCCGCAATGATATTTCATGAAGAACATAAATAACTCTTTTTTTTGACTTCAGATAATAGATAATAGATAAAATTTGAGATTTAGATATCATGCAACAGCTAACAAAGATATAAAACAGGCCAAACAATATGCCGACACAGGGCACCTTGCTCTAGATCATAAACAACACAAATTCAATAACCTTCCTGTCATATACTTCAGAAATTACTACACAGATAATTGTCTGAAAGCTATTCTGTTCATAACATTCATCATTTGAACTATAATTATAAAAAAAAACTATCTATATCAATCCAAAGTTTTTTCAAACCCTTTAAAAGTTTTAGCAGCCAGAATAAATAGTAACAGAGCACCGAGAGGCCTCCCGAAAAACACGGCCTCTCGAGCAAATAGTTAAGTAACTAATCCATCAGAAAGAGGACACATGTCCTTAAAGTTTAGCATGATAACATAGTAAAAAGGGAAACTAGATGACCAAATTAGGCTCCTTATCTATGGTACGATCCTCGCTTATCGCTGGACTTCCTTCTTCATTGGTAACCGATTGAGTCAGCTTCCATTCTTTGTATGCTTGAACTAGTTCCTTTGCAAGCGACAGATGTGGGATTTTAGAGTTCACTATTCAGGCCATGGAAGCATCTTTATTCCAGCTCAGCTTCTTCACCTTCTCAGTAACATTAGATAACTGATCAACACACAAATAAAGCATGGATTCAATCCTTGCTATCTAGGTCAAATCAGAGGCCTTGGGATGAATCTATTCTCTCATAGTTTTAATGGCTGAGTCAAAAGCATCCAAAGAACCTTTCAGTTCTTGTTCTCCAAAGATAGAGGGGTAGGTATAAGTGAAATTAATCACTTTTAAATCTGTTAGGGAAGCCTTTTGGATCTTCTTAGCTTCAACTTCATATTCTTTATTCTCCATAATGGCACTTCTTATTAGAGTAATACGCCAGCTGATATTTTTCCTAAGAATGAAGAAGTGAGACTCCTCAGCACCCTTTAGTAGCTTTTCTACACATAATTTATTAAAGTTGCGCCTTTCGATTTCCATAAATTTGGTCATTGTTGACACCCATTTTTCTTCATCTGTACCCCATACTTGACGCTGAGCCTGCAACTCTCCTATCATTGTCTCAGTGTTATGAATAATCAAATGTGAATCTTTAATATATTGCTTGCCATTATTTAGCACTTGAGCCATCCATTCATCAATTGAAGAAACTAAAGTCCATCCCCTTTGAACTTTATTCAGTAGAGTCTTACTTTCTTCAGAATTGGGATCAAACACTTGAGAAGATTGAGACAACGGGGTAGCATCAAAGTTGCAGAATGCATTAATAAACTAAGAAAGTGAAACAATGGTCTATTTCAACTCTTTCTTCTCTTTGCTATCCTGCACCGATGTAATCAGCATTTGTTGGGCTGTTTCTTTGAATAGGTGGTTTTTCCCAGCTCTATCCATTGTTCCCAACTCAATTTTGGTTACTTAAAAATCCTCAACCGCCACATCTTGCTTCTCTTCCTTAGGCCTGTAAGTAGCGACCTCGGTTGTCCACTTCCTAGTTTTAACATCAGCAAACATGCGTGCTATGCTTTTCACCTTCTTGGCTTTAGGGGTTTTCTGAGCATATTTACTCACAATATCTTGCACTAGTATTGACACAGGAATCAGACTTCGCTTCTTATTAACTAAAGAAGTTAACCATTTGGGCGTGTCACTGGTTGTTGCTGGTTGAGGACCAACTTTAACAGGAGTATCCATCAAATCCAGGGTTACATCTTCGAGATCAAAAAGATCTTTCCTGATTTGGTCATCATCCCTAATTTGATAATTCAAGTATCCAAATTTGTCATCTTCCAGATTAACTGTCTCCGTCTGCTCTTGAGTCATCTTCACCTGCTTTTGTGATCAGGAGCGTGACCTAGTGATACGTTGAGGAGAGACCACAAATGAAATCTCTGCAACAGACTTCTTTTTAGATTCTTTCTTTTGCTGCTTATCAGATGAACCTGCATTACTAGATGTTTTAGGCATATTAGAAACAAAGGGGGAAGAAAATAAAATTGAAGATTTATTTCCAGTCATTTTAGGACTAGACTGCTCTTTTTTCGCTTGTATCCATTTCTCAATTAATTTGAGAACATGCTGTGTTATGCTTTTAATGTCATCTTCTTCCTCCTTTGACCAATCAACATCTACCTCTTCAGTATCCAGAAGTCTTTTGAAATTAGGTTCAATCAAATTAGAACCATCATCTATTACCCCCTCTATGCTGAACTATATTCTCATGGACAGAATTTGGGAGATGCAGAGTCTTCTATGGCTTCTGGTCATGACTTGAGATTCGTTTGTACAATCCTCCCAGAAATCCTCTAAATGGGGAACTGGAAACATGTGAGACCTTAGACCCAGGCTGCCGCTAGCAAAATTTTTGTTATCGAAGCCTGTTCTCTCTGTGTAGTACTTAAAATTGAAATGACCAAGGTCACCTCCGATACTTATGGCATCTTCAATGGTTAGACAAGAAAGTTTTCCTAGCTACAATGGGAATATTTTTTCACCTCGGTCCCCAGGAAGGAAACGTTTTAGCACAATGGCTAGCTGTCTACAGATTTCAACAAAGATGAAATAATCAAATGCATATCTAGGCAATTTGGTAGGGGCATCCTCAAAACCACCAATTCTTAAATAAGAGAACCTAGGGAATTGGATATAATAACTCCCAAACCTAGTCACAAAGTGCTG
>MU228248.1:2668251-2707798 GCA_018584345.1 Thuja plicata | reverse complement strand
CCATAAAGGTATCATGAATTCTCCTGTAATTATGAATCACACTATCTTTGCGAAGCATAGAGAAATATTCAAAAACACACATGCCATCAATCCAAGGCTCGTGAACCATGCCATCCCATATCCTACTGCATGCTAGGCAATACATCAGATAAGAAGATATATAAAAGCTACAACGAGTATGCTTGGAACTAGTCAATTGTTCTCTCATAGATTCTACAATTAATACAGCCCAATCCAGTTTATGCTTTCCCTCTAAAATAATTTCTACATAGCAGAATAACCAGTCTGAAAATAAAGAAGCCTTGGGTGACCTCATAACTCTGTGCAACATTACCATGATATCACTAATGTGCGGATGCATGTGATTTCTGTTTAACTTCTTGGGAAAATGAGAAACTCCTCTTTGGGCATTTAACAACCAATACTTAGCCATGGAATTATGGTTTGCATCAGCATTAGGGTTGAACTTAACTAGGGATTGGGCAGGAGAATAAGATGAAAAAGTTCATTCTTGGATTTGGAAAGCCGAAGCAACAATTCACTAGCTTTTAAACTTAAACACTGGAAGAATGACAACTTGACTTACCTTGATCTCTGAGGAAAATTCTACAATCGGAGCTCTGAAAACCCTTACCTCCGCTCTTTGTGCAGCAGCAACAATTCAAAAATAATGAATACCAGGAAGAGATTTTAAAGAAACACCTTGAATGAGTAATTAATTACCCATAATTAAGACAATAATGTCTCGAAGAGAGAAGTGACCATTCCCACATGCGATCATTTATTGCCACTTTGTGCAAACTTTTATGTCACACAAATTCCTCATTAATTTGACAACTCAGACATGACTTAACCGCTGCCAAAAGATCTCTTCATTAAAAGCCTTACCCAAGTGGGGTCCACATCTGAAAAGATGGCAGTTGTCCTTGGTTTATACCACATGTCATTTTTTTAAGATCCTTGAACACCCTTGAACACTCTTGAACACTCTTGAACCAAGTTCAAGGATGTTCGTATGTGTTCACCATTGTTCAAGCCTGTTCCTTAGTATCCCGCCAACACTTTGGTACAAAGAGCCAAATTAATTAAACGATAACCTTTCACCCTTGATCGACCAAAGTTCTATAGATTGTGATCATGAAACACCTCCTTTAGTGAAAATGCTAATTACCTACTTCTGCTTCATAAAAAAAATGAACGAGCTTGAACACCCTTGAACACTCTTGAACTGAGTTCAAGGCTGTTCATAGTTGTTCAAACCTGTTCAAAAGACACGTTAGCAAAAGATTTTTCTCTTTTAACAAGCAACGGTGAAACATAAGGGGGGTCTTTTCGCTAGGATTTTAAAAATGAGGACTTAGGCAGCTTGAGATCCAAAAAAACAACAAGGCGACTCTGAAAAAGGAACATTAAGGGCAAAGATCAAGATTTGGACTAACAGTATCCTAGGCCAATAGTAAAACCTTTGGATTATCTCAAGTATTTTTGTTCAGACCCAAATGTCCACTAAGACTACCATTATGATTTTATTGAATGAGATTTTATCTCATTGATCCCTTTAGTACACATACTTAACCACCCTTGAACAAAAGTTCATTTTGTAAAGTATATTCTGCATATTGACTTTGAAATTGATATATTCACTACATACCTTATATGCCTTATCAAAATCTTCATCCTCCTTGTAGAGATCCTTGAAACTTTCCACTCCTATACTTTGCAATTACACTTCTTGTACTGTGAGAAGTCTCCTTCTTTAGGCATCAACCACGTTATTCATCTGTCCCTTCTTATGCTTGATAGTGAAAGTATATTCTTGCAAAAATTCTACCCACTTGATATGTCTATTACTCAACTTGTCTTGGAAGTTGATGAAGCTTAATGCTTGATTATCCGTGAACACCACAAATTCCTTGGGTAGGAGATAATGTCTCCATTTTCTAAGGGCTTGAACCAATATCAAAAAATAATGAACCAAGCAGAAGAGAACACAAGACACAAAGATTTAATGTGGTTCACCCAATCCATGGGATACATCCACCAAACAAAAAGTCCAATCTTATTATTATCCAGTGATTACGATCTGATCATAATACACAATCCCTTACAACTTAATAATATCGCAAGAAAATATACATCATAATAGAAAAATCTAACCCTAAGCCAATTTATACAATATTTATGCTGCTTTAGGGTTAGAACATGTTGGTACTAACCCCAACCCCAACCCCACACATTGCAGATAGGTAAAACACTCTCTTGGATATTACTTTCTTGATCAGTCACCACAATATAACAATCTCCCACTTGGGGACTGATCAGAGTCCACATAAACCAAAAATTCTCCCACTTGGAGACTGATCCTATAGCTAAACCGCTACCCTCTAAAGCTCCCACTGGATCTAACCTTCCTAGATTCTCTTGTTGTGTTAGTCAATTCAATCTAGAAGACCAATCGAAGCTGAACAAGCATTCAGCTTCTCCCTCATCACAACCTTTGTAAACATATCCGCTAGATTATTATATGTATGTATCTTTTCCGGGTTTAACTTCCCATCATCCAAAACTGACCGAATGAAGTGATACAAAAATTGTATGTGCTTTGTCTTTGAGTGCAAAGGAGAATTCTTTGCAAGATGAATGACACTCTGTCTGTCTGAATACATGTTATTATCCTCCTATGGATTTCCCAATTATTCAATGAAGAATTGAAGCCATATCATCTCCTTGGATACCTCTATAGAAGCAACATACTCTGCCTCGGTAGTGGATAAAGCATTCACCTTTTGTAACCAAGAAATCCAACTCACTGTTGTCCCACCAGTAGTCAATACATAACCTGTAGTACTCCTCCTAGTATCAATATCTCCTACCAAATATAAGTAAACATAGCCTTGAACAGTAGTAGTAGAGCCCCCAAAGCGTAAACACTTATTGGATGTACCTCTCAAATATCTAAGAATCTATTTGACTGCATTCCAATGCCCAATCCTTGGGTGACTCATATACCTGCAAATGACTCCCACTGCATGTGCAATATCTAGCCTAGTACATACCATAGCATACATTAAGCTCCCTACAACTGAAGCATAAGGTATCTTGGACATTTTAGCCTCCTCTTCTGGTGCCTTTGGACACATCTCCTTAGTCAATTTCAAATGATGAGGAAAAGGTGTACTAACAGCTTTGACATCCTTCACGGAGAATCTCTACAACACCTTTTCAACATAATCAACCCGAGAGAGTTAATTTTCTATTCTTCCTATCTTTGCAAATTTTCATGCCAAGGATTTTTTTTGCTTCTCCCAAATCCTTCATAGAAAAATATTTTTCTAACTGTTGTTTGAATCCCTTAATATGATCCATGTTAGACCCAGCTACAAGCATATCATCAAGATATAAACATAGAATAATGTAGATGTCACAATTGTACCTCTTGAAATAAACACAACGGTCAGAATTACATTGAGTATATCCATTCTCATTGATAAAAGTATCAAATTTAATATACCATTTCCAAGGTGCTTTCTTCAAGCCATATAAAATTTTCTGCAATCTGCACACTAAACTCTCCTTACCCTTGACCTCAAATCCCTGTGGCTATACCATATATATTTATTCATTCAAATCACCATGAAGAAAATATTTTTTAACATCAAGCTCCTCTAAATGAAAATATTTAGTAGCCACAATATTTAAAGCAGTACAAATAGAAGTCATTTTAACAACTAGAGAAAATATCTCATCAAAATCAATACCATGTTTCTGTGCAAATCCTTTTAGGAGTAATCTGGCTTTAAATATTTTCTTACCTCCATCTTCTTCTTTCATCCTGTAAACCCATTTATTCTGTAAAGCCCGTTTACCTGCAAGTAACTTACATAATTCCCAAGTTTGGTTTTTCAGAAAAGAGTCCATTTATTCTGTCATTGCAGACTCCTACTGAAGCTATGTATCCACCTACATAGCGTCATTATAACATTCAGGTTCACCACCATCAGTTAATAAAATAGAATACAAAGATAGTGAAAATCTATCTAGAGGTCTACTTAGCCTTTTGACTATCTAACATTCACTGGGGTGTGTGGTATTTGTTGTTGTTGTTGTTGCGGAGCATAAGGAACTACTGGAACATAATCTTTTGGAGTATCATCCAGTTCTACATAATCATTGTCTCTCTTCTCATGTTGTCGCAACAGATCTTTGTACAACACTTTCTTATTGAATATGACATTCCTTCTTCTTATAAATTTACGATTTTCAAAATCAAAAAGGCTATAGCCAAATTCATCAATTCCATATCCAACAAATACACATTTCTTTGATTTTTCTTCTAGATTGGTTCTATTTTCAAAATCTATATGTGCAAATGCTTCACAATCAAAGGTTTTGAGAAAAGAATAACTTACCTTCTTACTAGTCCATGCTTCCTCTGGAATACCACAACCCAAAGGAGTAGAGGAACCTCTGATAACTAAATAAACAATAGTATTTGTAGCCTCTGCCCATATGTTTAAGGGGATCCCAACATGCAATCTCATAGTCCTTGCACGCTATGAGATTGTCCTATTCATGCATTCAACCACTCCATTTTCTTGTGGAGTCCTGGGAACCATTTTCTGCCTACGAATATTATTAGAGGAACAATAATCTTCAAATTATTTTCTGCAATACTCACCACCATTAGTAGATCTGAGACATTTTAATCTTTTTCCAGTCTCATTCTCAACCAAGCTTTTCCATTTTTAAAAAATTTCAAATACATCAGATTTCTGCCTAAGGAAATAAATCCAGACTTTCATAGCTGCATCATCAATGAAAGTAACATAATATAGAGAGCCACCAAGGGAATATACATGAGCTACCCCCCATACATCTGTATGCACAAGATCTAATTTATCATCTTTCTTTTCTTTCCCACCCTTTAGAAAACTAACTCTCTTTTATTTCCCATACACACAACTTTCACAAAAATCCATATTCACACATTTCAGACCTGGTAAAAATTTCTTTGAATGAAGTAATTTCATACTTTTCTCACTCATGTGCCCAAGTGTGTTGTGCCATAGTGTTGTTTTGGTATCCATAATGACTGTTTCATTTTCTACTTGCTCAACTGTAGCAACTGTTCCTGAACATTCACTTTTCTTTGTAACAATTAAAGTAGAAGGAACAATATTACCTATACAAAGATATAAGGTGACTACTTTCACACCTTTTGCTACTACTAAGGAACCTTTTGAAACCTTCCAATTTTTATCATTAAAAGTAACTGTGTAACCCTCATCACCTAGTTGCCCTACTAAAATTAAATTTCTACTAAGCCTTGGAACATGTCTTACCTCTTGTAGTAGTCAATGATTCACATTCTACAACTTAATCTTAATTCTTTCCTTCCCACCAATCTAACAGGGTTCATTATCTCCCAAATAAACTATCCCAAAATAACCTTGGACATAATCAATAAAATAACTCCTATGGGGCGTAGCATGAAAAGAATCACCTGATTCTAGAACCCATGAATCATCAACATTTTCAAGGGAAAGGAGAAAAACATCATCTTCAGATTTATTACTTACCACATTTGCCTCCTTATTTCCTTCTTGATTGTCCCCTTCTTTATTCTTCTGATACCAGCAATCTTTCTTCTTATGACCTGGTTTGTACCAGCAGTCACTAGGTCTTCTTGATTGAGACCTCTTTCCCTTTGACTTTCCTCGTGATTTCCCATAATTTCCAGGGTTGTTTCCTCTATCTCTTGTTCTGCCTCTGCTTTCTGCATTCAAAATACTACCTGATATAGATCCACCTGAGATTTTCCTACGAATATCCTCGCTCAGAATAACACCAACAACATCATAAAATTTTAGGGTGTTCAAAATAGAAACAGAGTTACTAACATCCATTATCAAGTCATTCCATCTTTCTGGAAAAGAGCATATAATCAAAAGAGCCCTAATTTCTTTATCAAAATTTATACTCATAGAAGACAATTGACTAGTAACTGCATTAAAATCATTTAAATGATCAGTCACTAACCCACCTTCTACTATCTTCATATTAAATAAACACTTCATAAGAAATACCTTATTCGAGCAGAAGGTTTTTCATACAACTTTTCTAGGGTTTCCATCAACTCTTTAGTCATCTTTTCTTTTGTAATATTAAATGCCAGTGATTGTGCTAGGCATAAGTGAATGCTTCCTATAGAATTTATATCTAGAGTATCCCAATCCTCCTGATACATAGTTGCCACTTTCTTTCTCACTCCTTCCAATGGTCACCATAAATCCTTCTGATAGAGGTAGTCCTCCATCTACATTTTCCATAACTGAAAGTTCTGCCCATTAAACTTCTCAACCTTAAACTTACCCTCGTGGGCCATTACTCCCACTTGACCGTGAGATTCCCACTCAACCATGAGACCTTCCTATAGAGGATAACTGAAAAAAACCTTGCTCTAATACCACTTGTTAGGATTGAGTATACAAAAATCTAACAATTACATGCAAAAATATATAACCAATATCAGAAAATAATAAACCAAGCAAAAGAGAACACAAGACACCAAGATTTAACATGGTTTACCCAATCCCTGGGCTACATCCACCAAACAAAAATTCTAATCTTATTATTATCCAGTGATTACAATCTGATCGCATTACAAAATCCCTTACAGCTCAATACTGCCGCAAGAAAACATACATCATAATACAAAACCCTAACCCTAAGCTAAATTATACAATCTTTATTCCACTTTAGGGTTTGAACATGTCAGTCCAGATCCCCACGCATTGCAGAAAGGTAAAGCACTTTCCTGGATAGTACTTTCTTGATTAGTCACCACAATATAACATTATCTTCCTCATTTGTCCACCTAAACTTAGTTTTCAAACCACCCTTAATAGTATCCAATACTAGAGCACAGATTGCACTAAAACCTCTAATGAATTTCTTATAAAATTGTGCAAGTCCATGAAAAATTCTTACCTCTCTACCAGATTTAGGAGTAGGCTAGTTGAGTATATCTTCCACCTTACTAGGATCCATCTTCAAACTCCCTTGTGAGACCACAAATCCCAAGTAGACCAACTCTTACTTCAAGAATTCACATTTCTCCAAGTTGATAGCTAACTGCTCCTCATGTAATTTCCTTAATACAATCTCTAAGTGCTCAAGGGGTTCTTCTTTAGTCTTGCTGAATATAAGTATATCATCAAGGTATACCACTAAAAACCTTCCTATGCAGTCCTTGAATACTTCATTCATCAATCTCATGAATGTTTTAGGGGCATTACTAAGCCCAAATGGCATGACAAGCCACTCATAGATCCCTTCTGTGGTTTTAAAGGCTATCTTCCACTCATCCCCCTCCTTAATTCTAATTTGGTCGTAACCACTCTTTAGATCCAATTTTTTAAAATATTGTGCTCCTCCAAGACAGTCCATTAAATCCTTAATCCTGGGAATTGGGAATCTATATCTAATTGTTATTCTATTGATTTCCCTTGAGTCAGTACATAGTCTCCACTTACTTCCTTTTTTGGATGCTAGTACCATTGGAACTGCACTTGGGCTTATGATTTTCTTCACTAAGCCTTGATCAAGTAACTCTTGTACTTACCTTGCTACCTCCTTATTCTATTTAGGTGTCATTTTATAAGAAGATTTGTTTGGAAATGATGACCCTGGTATGAAATCTATTTGGCGACTTACTATTCTCTATGGTGGTAAAACTGCAGGTGATCCATCACTGATAATGTCTTTGAATTGTTCCAAGTGTTGTTGTACTTCTTTGGGAAAAGGTGCTTGTTCAACTTCCTTCTCTTCTTTATGCTTCATCATAACAATAAATCATTCTCCACCTTACGCCTTGAGATCACTTAAGAATTATTTTCCACCAACTACCAACACATTAGGACTACTAGGTTTCATCCCTTCTTCATCCACCAAAGACTAAATCTTATAGGTTACTCCATCCTTTTGAAATGAATATGATTTTTTCTCCCCATTGTGCATGAATTTTCTATCAAATTGCCATGGTCTTCACAAAAATAGATGGCAGGAATCCATAGGTAGCACATCACAGAGAATCCTATCAGTATATCCTCCAATTACAAATTCAACCCATGCTTGTTCATTGACTAGTACATGTTGTCCTTTACTCAACCAATCTTTCAGGTTTTTATCACATTCTTTAATGAGTTATATCATATGATAGGAAAGATTTTATAGTTTTATTGTGTCCTTCATTGAATTTTATGATGAAAAACACTGTCTGGGTTTTATCATATCATAAACAGAGAGAAAATTCTAGGGTTTTGGAGACTTGATTTTTTGGTTTCTAACCCTTGAATCTTCTTTGTTGGCTTTCTGGTTGCTTGGTTTTGTAGCATAACTATTTATTTAAGGACACTTGTCAAAGAAATTCATTTGTCAAAGGTTACCATTCGAATGTTTTGATGAAACTACTAAGTTGTTTATTGTTGCAGGACGCATTGTCAAAGATCATCAAACCAAGACTACTAATGGTTCCATTGCAGGTTGCCTAATTACATCAACTCAACACTTTGCCTTCTTTAATTATTATTTAGGCACCTAGATAATTAGAAGATTTCTTGGTTGTGACTAGTCAGAGATTATGGGAGTATTCTCTTTTCCCTTTTGGGAAAATCAGAAACCAGAAGTGTTTAGCTTTTCTTATACAAGTTGTCTTAAGGTGAATGTATGTAATTTTGGCGTGTTTGGGAGACACAAGGTTTGAGTAAAAAGTATACTCTTTTCCCTTTAGGGAAAATAAAAAATCCAGACCTCAATCTTTTCTATCCACTTGATTTTCATGCATTACCTTTAGAGGGCTTGCTAGTTGAGGAAAAAATCTCCCGGGAACGACCCAAGTGGGGAATAAGAAAAGATAGCTACTCTACCCCACTATAAAAAAATACCTTCTTGAGATTAAAGTCTTGAAGGATGGTGGCATCTCATTCCTGGTCTTGTAGGGCTATAGGGCTCAATCCTTCTTGCGGGACTACATTGACTTGTATGATTGTCATAAGATATCATTAAATGGTTCCCCAAACTAGAAGCTTTAGTGTATCTGCTACCTGGTTCACCCCTAAAAGTGTGATAATCTAAGTGCAAGGATGATAGTAACATCCCCAAGACACTCTCCATATCGCACCTTCCTGAGCATTTGGAGTTGGCTAATATGACATTGTTAATCCATTGCATGATGGGCAGTGGTCGTATTTTGATTAGCTTTGAAGTGTGCCTAAGTCTGGGAGTGAGAGTTTTCACACTATGTATATAGCCTTTAGGGATAAAATGTGCTTGATATCCTCATACTTGTGTGCTTGATGTGTTTTCTTAACACTTGAAACCTTGTCAAAATCTACCCAAACACACTCAGACATTGTCAAAATTGCCCCAAGAACATTCCAACTTGTCCAAACTTTTCTTGAGAACTAAGTGAAAAATTGTCTAGTCTAGCATCTTATCATCTTAGAGAGAATCTCATCATATGGACCCATGCTTTATCATGCGATACAAATATTTAATCGTATGATATCCACTTTACATCGTATCACCAAGTAATAATTATTGTACAAACGATAATTTTTAAGGCCAACAATCAATTTCACCACATTATCGTATCACTTTGTGAGTTTCCTCGTACGAGCCTGTAGCTTTCACCATTATATCATACTAGACACTGAGAATTATCGTATGAAATTTTCCTCTCATCGTATCAGTTTGTTAGCATTTGACCTCTAGAGTCTGATTTTGACCTTTGATACCGTCATTTGATCTTTGATTCAATTGCCTAGCGGGATCTTTAGTCTGTCATGATTAGCGTCCTTGAGCTTTAGCCTGGTTACCTCATTCTACCATCTTGGTTTCTTGAGTACTCAACAAGTCTCACCCTCTTTCCATCAATCAGATCCTTATAAATTTGATCACAAGTGTCCCTTATCTAGGAAATCAAGCCTTAACTCTGACACCTTGTACCAAGTTCATCACCAATCTTCAAGACGTCATATTTCATCAATTATTAAGACAAGTAGTCACTTATACAACTGGATATTAACCTAATTATTGTAGCTACTTATAGCTTTTAGTCTCATTGACTTTCATTCCAGTATGAACTAGGAGCCAATGAAAAAATTCTAATCCTAATGCAAAAGGTGAGGCTGTCAATGATTCTACTCTTGGACCCTCGTCATGTCAGGAATCAAGATCTACACAAAAGACTCCTAATCAAGATAGGTCATCCACACATCAATCAATACCCCTACTCCAAACTTCAATTCCTTCAAATCTAGTTTTGATTGTTGCAGAGCTATCAAAATCAGGTAAGGTTCTGGATCTGGGACTCTGATGCCTGCAACTTCTCACTGTGAAAATTACAAATTCAAAGGATAATGTCAACCAAATTTGACCTTTTCCTCGAGAGTCAAAATTTGATGAATTTTGTGAAGGATCTAAGACTAGTTCTGTAACTCCCGAAATCCAGATCTGAAACTCTAAAAACCTGTTCCTCCACACAAGAAGAAGGGCAAAAAGGTTGTGGGAAGGGGCTTGCCTTGGTCAAGCCCCTATATAGGAATCAACCTTGAATTTAAATAAATGTAATTGAAAGGATGCTGACATGTAGCAGAGATTAGATTTAAACAATTGAGTATATCATACCATGTAGATGTGATTGTCTCTAAGTATGTGATCAAGAATGTTTATGCAATAGCTTCTTTGACTAAACATAAAAACCAAAAGGAAATCATGTAAGAAAAAACCTCATGTCGTAGATGTTGTAATTATCTATAATTGTTGGATTGAGGAAGAAGAAGAATTTATGGATGGAGATCTCCTTCCTTAATGTCAAACTCATTTTCTTGGTCTCCAATGGGTAAATGAGATAGATCTATGGAAGGAAATGCCTTGCACGCATGAGTGGACTTGAATTCTTGAATGTTTGATGAGGAATTCCTTCAATGGATTGCTTGCTTGCACTTGAATTTCTTGAATGCACAATAGCTTGCTAAATAATTCTTGCATGGAGATAAGTTTTGAATAGTAGGTAGATGTGAAAATGAGAGGAAGAGGCCTCCTTTTATACACATTTAGGGGCTTAGACCCCGCAGGGCGACCTTGATTAAGCACCTAAGAAATAGCCCCGCATCAGGCCTAGAGGCCGCTAAAAATTAATACTTTAGGACAAGGTTGACTTAGGTTGACCTATCCTAGGCACACTTTTTTGTAAAGTTATCCCAGGACCTACGGTTGTGTGCTAAAAGGGGATTTGAAAACCCCAGTCGGTCGGTAAAATCAAGACAAATCCCAAAATATAAAATGCATGTAAAGGACCTAGGAGGGGAAATAATGTTGGCATTTGGTGAATATAATCTGTGTTTTGATCATATTAATGTATTGAGGTGTTGTCATTTCTCACAACATGATGTATTAGAGATGAGAGATCAATTGTACCAATTGTGATGGAGATTCAATTGAAGAATTGACTAAGTGTGCACTCAACTGGGTAAAGAACAATAAGCGACAATCATGAGATTGAATATGGATCTAGAGATCAAGTTAAGGTGTGTAATCATGCATCTATCATATATAGAGGTATACTACCTATGTCTACAATCACATCAGTTAGTTTGAAGAATTGATCGAGTAATTGAAGATTCAAGTGACATTAGAAGGAAGAACAAAGGACAATCATAACAAGTTTGATTTGATCAATTTACCGGTCAGTTTAATGTTAGTTAATGATTTTTTGTGACCTAATTTATGTTATATTGAATTAATTGGGTTGACCAATGTGTTTTTACGGGATCAGATTTAAATTTTAGGTCAGTGAGTAAAACATTTTAGGTTAAAGGCTGACTTGTATAACTTGTTATAAAAGAAGGATGAAATTTTGATTAAGGGTTACAATTTTTAGATGTTGCAATTGGATTTGATTATTGTTTGGAGTTGGTTGATGTCTAAGGTAGTGTAGTGATCGGAGTTGAAGTGGATCTGTCAAATAGAAAGGTCATATTTAGATAAGAAATTCTTGATTCTATCTCAAGGCAAGCCTTAACAGGTTTGCAAGTTAAAACCCTTTAACAAGGTCACTCCTAAAAAGGTGGGTAGGATCTTAATAGGATATGAAGTGTAAAATCCTCTAACCAGGTAACTCTTAGAATGATTTTGAAATCTCTTAACAAAGTAATCCATAACAGGAATTGTTAGCTTCTAACTAGGTTAAAATATTCTTAACTGAGTATACACCTAAAAGGATGATTGTAACAGCTCCTAACAATGCAAATATATTGGTGCACAAGTAAAATTTGTGAATTCCATTCTACACATGGTTTTATCCCTCTAAGAAGGGTTTCCATGGAAAAATCTTGTGTGTTGTGTCTATTTTATGTGAAAGGTTAATGTGTTAAGTTCCTATGTGCTATTTTCTTTTGCATGCTGGATCTTGTGGAAGATATTTAAGTTTTGTTTCAGATTTTTGGGTGCACTGATTCACCCCCCCTCTCAGTGAATTTGACCACTAACAATCGGTATCAAAGACAATTTCCCTTGAATAATCCTAACATCTCAGGTAGGATCCTTAAGGAAGATATGGAAGGTTTGTTGAAGCACAAAAAACAACTTCAAGAAACTGAAATGCTCATTGAGGAGTTGAAGAATCAATTGAATTAGTTAAGAGCTAAAAGAAAAGAACTGGTTGAACAACTATGTGAGAGTCAATATTACATTGAGAAATTGTTTGAACAAAGTAAATATGAAGCAACCCTAGAAGCCATGACTATGGAGATTGAAAATTTGAAAAAGGATAAGAAAAATATCAGAAGAGAAATGGAAGCCCAATTAATCAAAATGAGAGAAGAATTGGAAGCAATAAGATCTATAGAAGATGCAAGGAAATTTGTAGAAGATTACCTAAAAGACAAAGATGAAACCCTAGATTCTAAAAAGGAAGAAATTTTCATATCTGAATAGGAGGTTACTACAATGCATGAACATTTACATGATACAAATGAAGAACTTCAAGAATCCCTAAGACTGAATGAAGATCTGAGAAATGAGAATGAGAAACTAACAGGAGAGATGAAGAATGCTAATGATATGTTGAAGAGATTCAGTGAGAGTACTGCACAACTTGATGAATAGTTGAGGAATCAAAGAAGCAACAAAGAGACCACATGACTTGGTTACACTGGTAAGACTAATTTTGAAGCTGGAGAATCCTATGGAACAAAGGAAATTAGGAAAGAAGGAAAGTATCCACCGAAGGTAACACAAAGAACATATCACAAGGTAGGTAATATTACAAATGTATGTAGAAGTAGGTCTGATAATAGATCTAGCATGTTTGATTGATATTACAATTGCTGCATATGATTATAGATCTAGATCCATTAATAAATCTAGTAGCTTTGATGGTTACTATTATAATTACAACCAATATGGTCACCAACATAATGAGTGAAGGACAAGATTGAAAAATCAAAGGTCACCAGTGAATCGGGAAAGACTTTATAAGAGAGAGGAAAATGAATGTCACTTGCTCAATTTGTGGTAACTATATGGACACTTAGTTGTGAATTGTAGAATGAGATCTGCAAGAGGTAATGATGGACCTTGGAAGTAAATTGGTATGACATGTTTTCTTTTTCATAAGATTGGAAATTTAGAAAGGAATTGAAGGTCAAGGAACCAATTGGTAAATAAATCAAGCAATAAGAAAGGGAAGCAAATTGTGAATGTATAAGAAGTCAAGAATGTGATGAACAAGGTTTGGAAGAAGAAAGAAGAAACTCGATCATCGGAGCAATCCACATCTCCATTGGGTGTAGATAATTCATCATGAAAATGATAGGGATTACTCAGTTCCATCTCTATAGATTCAGCCTGACTATTCTCTAAGGTCTCTCTATTAGACCTCCTAGGGTACTTTCAAACCCTAATATGAAGTAAGTCACTAAGAACTTCACCTCCTTCAAAAAACCTAGTTCCCATCAACAAGTTAATTTTCCACACTCTGTGAACCTATAAGGATAGATTTATCCTGACTAAACAGACTCGTTCAACCAAAACACTCATAACATATTTTTTTACTTTCTTCCCTAGCTGAACTATTACCGAGCTCACCTAGGGTAAGAATTCTAAGATCGTGACTAGCATTTATCCTACCAATAGCAAGGAAAAGAAAACTATGTACGAGGGCTCCTCTCAAATTCCATCTAGACACATGGTTCTCACCATGGATTCAAGAACCTTGAGGAGCCATTCACTATTTACAACCCAAAATAGGTCAGAAACTTACAACTTTCAAAATGAAAACAAAAAAATAAACTAATTGCATACAGAGTAAACCACAATGATTAAACACAAATACTACAACTTTTCATTAACTGGAAAATAAGAAAACCATACAAAATGTATCCAACTCTTTCAACCTGCTCTAGCAATCTCTCTTTCTAACTCTTCGACCTCTCCCTTAATGAAGTCTTGGAAAATCTTTTTATATTCTTCCCATCATTGGAATAGCCTTACCTGCGCACTCCAGTCGACAACATCTTTTTAGGAACCGTTACAACTGACCGTACTATCCACTAAAGACAAGATCCTCTTTTCTTGGGCCGTTGTAACTGAATTTATTGAGAAACACTAGTACATACTGAGCACTAGTACTGAGTACCATTAGTACCGAGCACTATCATTACCGAACATTAGCACTGCCGAGCGCCAGTATTACTGAGCATTAGTATTAAAAAAAAACCATCATTACCAAGCATCAGTACTGAGCATCAATACTAAGCATCAGAAAAACATGCCGAGAACTTCAGTACATACCGAGCAACTTATCTAAGGTTCCTAATGCCTTGGTTGGATTTCCAAAGGCTTCCAAACTACCTCAGCACACACAATCAAACTAAAACCATGCATCTAAGCAACTAGGGTGTTTATTCACCAAATTGACCCAGTTGCACTCAGCCATTACAAGAGTGAATGAACAAACACCTTACAAACCAACTTTAAACAAATCCAAAATGTTCCTAAGGGGTTTTAACCTTAAGTTCTCTAGGTGCTCCTGCACCATACTCCCCCAAATTAGAGAAATCAACTTCTTGTTGATTGGATCAAGTCAGGGTTGATGCCTAACTTCTTGAAATCACTTTCTTGCACACATGTAGTTTCAGAATTAGCTTGTCCTTTCCATTTGACTAGATGGTCCATGTAGGTTTTTGTTTTAGTTTGCTTAGCAACTCTTGAATTCAAAATCTTCTTTGCATTTGGCTTTGGAATAACTGGAAGTTTTAGTGCTTTGAGATCCTCTATATCTGCTACTAGAACAGGACCTCCTTTTGGAATTGTTCCCTTATAGGAGATAAGATCTACCACTTTAAAAACTGAAGACAACCCTATATCAGTAGGAAGGTCAAATTTGTAAGCATTAGACCCATCTTTTCCAAAATTATACAATGACCTATCTTCTTCATCTGAAGCTTACTTGGGACACCTTTTTTAGTCTTGCTTTGGTTAGGTGCACCATGACCAAATCTCCAACTTGGAACTGAACATCTCTTTTCTTTTTATCTACCTTCTGCTTGGTGTGAGTCGTATTCTCCACTAATGTATTCTTTATAGTATCATGGAATTATTTCACGAATTGAGAAAATCTTCAGCATAACCACTCTTCTCTGAATTGCTTCCAAGATCCCCGAGTTCACATATACCCCTGGGATGAATCCCATACACTATTTCAAAAGGGATCTTTCCAGTGGATCTATTGACTGTATCATTATAGGAGAATTCTACCTGAGCAAGTAACCGATCGCATGATTGTCCATATTCCTTTGTGGGACATCATAAAAGATTTCCTAAGCTCTGGTTCACCACTTCAGTCTAACCATTGGTCTGTGGATGATATGTCAAGATAAAGGAAAGATTTGTACCGAGCTTCTGCCATAAGGTTTTCCAAAAATGACTCATAAACTTAGAGTCCCTGTTTGATACCATACTCAAGGGTAATCCATTACTACTTCTCGAAGGAAGAGATGTGCTATATAGAATGCATCATGAGTAGTTTTGCATGGCACAAAGTGAGCCATCTTGGTGAATCTATCCACAATCACAATAGTATTGTCCATTCCTAGCTTGGTCTTAGGAAGTCCAACCACAAAATCCATACTGAGGCACTCCCAAGGTCTATTTGGGATTGGAAGTGGTTGATACAATCCTTCATTAGATGAAGTCCCCTTAGCCTTTTTACATAATATGAAAGTCTCTACATACTTTTGGACATCCCTACTCATTCTTGGCCAATAATAGTACCTCTGTACTAAATCTAAAATTTTATGCACTCCAAAATATCCACTTAATGAACGATTATTCTTCTCTTGCATTAAATTCTCCCTCACTGAACCTCTTGGTACACAAAGTTGTCCACCTTTAAATAGAAGACGTTCTTGGAGAGTAAAATAAGAATACTCACTATGAAATTGGTTTTGAAAATCTTGACATACCTTATACGCTGCTGAAAAGTCCTCATCCGCTGGATACAAATCCTTGAAGTTTTCTATGCCAATGCTTCTTAATGGAATTTCTTGCACTGTGAGAAATCTTCTACTCAATGCATCTTCCACATTATTCTGAACTCCTTTCTTGTGCTTGATGGTGAAAGTATAGGCTTGGATATACTCCACCCACTTCATATGCTTATGAATTATTTTATCCTGTGAATTCAAAAAACTTAAAGCCCGATTGTCGGTAAAGGCTACAAATTATTTAGGAAGGAGATAATGTCTCCACTTCTTTAGTGCTTGTACCAATGCATAAAATTATAAATCATATGATGAGTACTTTTTCTTTGCATCACTGAGTTTTTCACTGTGAAAAGCTACTGGTTTTCCCTCTTGACTCAAAACTGCACCTATGGCCATCACATTCCATAGTAAACAAATTGTCAAAACTGGGAAGTGTCAGTATAGGTTGAGTTTCTATTCTTCTCTTCAAATTCTTAAATCCCTTATTATCCTTCTCATTCCATTGGAACTTGGCTTTCATACCTCCTTTTATGGTATCCAAAATAGGTGCGCTAATTTTACTAAACTGTCTGATAAACTTCCGGTAGAATTGTGCTAATCCATGGAAGCTCCTTACTTCTGTGGCTGACTTAGGAGTAGCCAATTCAAGATTTATTCCACCTTGCTTGTATACATCTTCAAGTTACCTTATGAGATAAAAAAAAACCCAAGTATACTAACTCTTATTTCATGAACTCACTCTTTTCTAAGTTGATTGTCAACTTCTCCTCATGCAGTCTTTGCATTACGATTTGCATATGTCTAAGATGATCCTCATTAGTTTTAATGAACACTAAAATGTCATCTAAGTACACCACAACCCATTTTCCAATGAAGTCCTTCAATACTTCATTCATTAACCTCATAAATGTGCTTGGGGCATTGGATAACCCAAAGGCATAACAAGACACTCATAGAGTCCCTCAGTAGTCTTAAAAGTAGTCTTCCATTCATCTCCTCCTTTTATTCTTATATGCTGATACCCACTCTTAAGATCTATTTTGGAGAAATACTTAGCTCCACTGAGACAATCCATTAAATATTCTATCTTAGGTATTGGGGATCTATACCGGATAATATCTTGTTTATGGCCCTGGAATCAGTACACAACCTCCAAGTACCAACCTTCTTTGGGGCTAGGACTGTGGGAAAAACACATGGACCTATGCTCTTTCTAATCAACCCTTGATCAAGTAACTCTTAAATTTGGCTTGTAATTTCTGGATTATGTTATGGAGTCATTTTATAAGCAGCTTTATTTAGAAGTTAGGCTCCTGGGATGAAGTCAATCTGATGACTAATAGACCTCTCAAGTGGTAGTTTAGTTGGTTGACCATTACTAAATATAGCTTGATATTGAGTTTTAACTCCTTGATTTCTAAAGGTAACTCTTCCTTCTTGTTTCTCTTTTCATCCTTTGGCTTTAGAACCAAAGAAAATCCCACTCCATCTTCTTCCTCTAGTGTCTTCAAGAATTATTTATCTCCTACCAATAGTATGTTAGGACCCCCTTTCTTCACTTCACCCTCTTCCAAGATTGACTGTATCTTGAAAGTCACTCCATCTTTCTTAAAGGAATAGGAGTTTTTAGCTCCATCATGCACTGCAACTCTATCAAAATGCCAAGGTCTACCTAACAATAGATGACAAGAATTCATGGGCAAGACATCACACAAAAATCGGTCCTTATACCCCCTATGGAAAATTCCACCCAAGCTTAATCATTAACTAGTACATGTTGATCTTTATTCAACCAAGTAACTCTGTAAGGGCTAGTATGAGGAATCTTTTTCAATTTTAAATTTTCAATAGCTTCCATAGAAACTATCTTATCAGTAGAACTTGAATCTATGATAACTTTTCAAACCTTACTAAGTACCTTGCATTTGAATCAAAACATAGATCTTATTTGACTTGGCTCTTCTTTGATGGGCTCTCTGAGGAGTGCTCTACGAATGATCAAATTCTCCCCTATATCAAAATCTAGGGCAACTTCTGCTATCTTTCTACTAGAAGACTCTTCTTGCACATAATTGATTATTTTCTCTCCTCTTTGTGATGTAGAACCCTTCTCAGGACACCTATAGGCATGATGCCCAAACTGTTGATGGTTATAGCACTTCATTGAAGAGAAATAAGATCCTCTTCCTTGATTATTGGTTCTTCCTCTTGAACTATTATTTGAACCTCTTCCTCGATTGTGACCACCTCTTGTGTTACTGGATTCTCCTTGATTCTCAGTGAGTTTGGACTCATTTTGATTTCTAGCCTCAAAATTCCTTCCTCAAAATCCTCCTCTGTTAATTCTATTGTCTCTTCCTCTTCCTCTACTATTTAAACCTTGTTTCTTTTTGAAATTATCTTCTACCTTAGGAGCTAGCTGATAGAATTTATGTACTATCTTGGGACTTAAGAGACTAATTTCCTCTTGGATATTCCACTTGAGACCATTCAGATACCTAGCCACCTTTAGGCTCTCCTCTTCCATTACATGTGATCTTAAGCATAACTTGTGAAACTCTTCTGTATAGGTACTGACCTCTAAGTCTTTCTATCTTAGATTCTATCTTTTCTTGTGCAACTGCACTTCATAATCATCAAGAAGATAAGTTTCCCTCATTTAGCCACCATATCTTTCCAACTGGTTATAGGATTCTTTCCTTCTTTGGTCCTTTCATCTTGGAAAAACTTCCACCAAGTGAGAGCAATCCCTCTCAATCTTGTCTTAGCTATTCTAACCTTCTGAACCTTGGTCACATTATCAAAATCAAAGTGATTCTCAAGACCTTCTATCTACTCAATGACTACTTATGGTTCCATCTTTCCAATGAATAGAGGTACACCTTCCAAGGCCTTACCACTCATTGCTTTCAAATCTCTCAAGAATGGTTCTTCTTGAAGCACAAGGTCTGGCTCAGGTATTATGTCTTCCTTGGCCACTAACTTACCCTTTCCATTAGCTTCTCTCATCAGTCATTTACTATTGCAATCCTAAGCTACATTTCTTCTAACTTAGTTTTCACTTCGGCCAAGTGTTCCTTCAAGAGTCTATTCTCCTCTTTCTGCTCTTCTACGTCCTTTTCCAGTTCAACGTTGGTCACCATTTTAAATGAATCTAAAGACTCTTCTGAAGATAACACCCAAATAACACAAGCCCAATATTATAGGCTCTGATACCAATCTGATAGGGATTACTCGGTTCCTTCTCTACAGAGTCAGCCTGACTCTGCACTAAGGTCTCTCTAGTAGACCTCCTAGGGTACTTTTAAACCCTAATCCAAAGTAAGTCACTAAGAACTTCACCTCCTTCCAAAAACCCAGTTCCCATCAACAAGTTACTTTTCCACACTCCGTGAACCTACAAGGATAGATTCATCTTGAATAAACTGACTCATTCAGCCAAAACACTCATAACATCTTTTTCACTTTCTTCCCTAGCTGGACTATTACCGAGCTCACCTAGGGTAAGAAATCTAAGATCGTGACTAGAATTTCTCCTACCAATAAAAAGGAAAAGAAAACTATGCATAGGGGCTCCCCTCTAATTCCATCCAGACACACGGTTCTCACCATGGATTCAAGAACCTTGAGGAGCCATTCAGTATTTACAACCCAGAACGGGCCAGAAACTTACAACTTTCAAAATGAAAACAAAAACCTAAAATACTTGCATACAAAGTAAACCACAATGATTAAACACACATACTGCAACTTTTCATTAACTAGAAAATAAAAAAACCATACAAAATGTATCCAACTCTTTCAACCCGCTCTATCAATCTTGCTTTCTAACTCTTCGACCTCTCCCTTAATGAAGGCTTGGAAAATCTTTTTATATTCTTCCCATCGTTGGAATAGCCTTAATTGCCCACTCAAGTTGACAACATCTTTTGAGGAACCTTTACAACTGACCATACTATCCACTAAAGACAAGATCCACTTTTCTTGGGCCGTTGTAACTGAATTTACCGAGAAACACTAGTACATACTGAGCACCAGTACCGAGTACCATTAGTATCGACAAAAATCATTTCTGAGAATTAAAATTATCGAGCATCAACACTACCAAGCACTAGTATTACCAAGCACCATCATTATTGAGCATCAGCATTGCCGAGCATCATTATTACTGAGCATTAGTATTAACGAACACCATCATTACCGATCATCAGTACTGAGCATCAACAACACATGCTGAGAACTTCAGTATATACTAAGAAACTTATCTAAGGTTCCTAATGCCTTGGTTGGATTTCTAGAGGCTTAAAAACTACCTCAGCACACACAATCAAACTAAAAACATGCATCTAAGAAACTAGGGTGTTTATTCACCAAATTGAACCAGTTGCACACGGTCATTACAAGAGTGAATGAACAAAAACCTTACAAACCAACTTTAAACAAATCCAAAATGTTCCTAAGGGATTTTAACCCTAAGTTATCTAGGTGCTCCTGCACCAGAAACTAAGCTATCATATGGCTTAGGGGGAGAAATCATTGTTGAATCCATCTTTTGGACCCCCTGAAGGTGTGTGGTGATATGTATTAGCATGTTAAGATGAACTAAAGATTTTTGGAATGTGTTATGAAGTTTTAAATGAATTGATGTTTTGATCATCGGTGAAAGAGACAGCTCAATCGGTAAGTGCATTTATCGCATGTGTGCAAAGGTAGATAAAAATATATATTTGGATTTCATCCCCACATTGTGCATTATTTAAGAGGTTGTGAAACTAAAGGTGCATTGTTTGAAGTGTTTGTTGTGATTCAAGAGGAAATAAAATATTTTGTTTGTTGATCTACAGGAGCAAATTTATCGGGAGTCGTCGGGTTCGTTAGAAGACGACCTAGTTTTTGAACCGTTTAAGGTATTTATCAAATAACTATTTAAATTGTTGGAAATTTGAGAGGGCTACACCAAATTTGATAGATATAACAGAGATACCACGATCGGTATTTAAGTTACATCCTTTTAAATCTATGGAAAATGATCCAGCAGGTGCATTATCTAGCGTGCCCTATTTATTTAAAGGATATATTGATTTTAGTGCAATGAGCCCTGAGGAGATGATCAATATTGCAATTGTAATTAAGTCAAAGACAAACCAAAAGATGACGAAACAAGATGCTCAGGTAATTGTTACTATAGGAGACTTATTTTCAGAGTTATTGAGCACTGCTACATATGATAAAAATGACAGAATCATAAATCAGTTAGCCCATCTAGTAGCTTCAACTAGTGAAGAGTTGAAGATTCTAGAAGATGCATAAGTTTTAAGGGAAGAGAAGGCCTATGAGAAGAAATATCAGAGAAATTAGCTTATTCAATTATCACTGATAATAAAACACTCACAGAAGCTATCAAGCAAATGAAAAGTGCATTGACTGAAGGTACTAAAATTGTGAAGTTTATTTCTAATTTTTCTCAATTTTTGAAGGATTTGGAAAGGGAAAAGAGTGAAGCTCAATAGGAGCTTAGGCTACTCATAGCCAATTTTGAGCCCCACACTGAATTTGCTACAACATTTGGTGGGAAAGTGAGTAATATCAACACTACGTTTAGAACCAATCGGTTTGAACAAGAAAAGAGGATTGCTAACTCAGTAGAGTTGAAAAGTTTATTGATACTGAAGCCAGAAGTCTTGCAACATGGAGTGAAGGAGGAAAAAATAATTTTAGCATTCCCATATATGTGTACTATTGATAGATTGGAAGAGATAGCATTTTTGTTAAGTAGGAAGATAGCTACAATGGAAGTTCTACTGAAGACATGGGACAATGATGTACATATTTTGAAGGTCAACTTCAGTGATATTTTGAGTAGAATGTAATTAGGTAGTTACTACTCCATATTAATAAAATTTTGACATTTTTTGTCATACCTTTGTCATTGTTTTCAAAGGAGGAGATAATGTAATGTAATGATGTACTTAAGCTAAAATTTGGCTAAGTTCATTTTGTAAGGGTTAAGTGATGTAGTATACATGATTTTAATTCCTAGGGGGAGCTTTGGGAATTATTTTACTTCAAATTTCAAGTTTTATTTTTCTAAGTGTTGTCATTAATGCCAAAGGGGGAGATTGTTAGCATTTGGTGAAGATGATCTATGTTTTGATCATAGTATTGTATTGAGGTGTTGTCATTGATAGCAACATGATGTATTGGAGATGAGAGATTAGTTGTACCGATGGTGATGGAGATTCAATTGAAGATTTACTAAGTGTACAATCAATCGGGTAAAGAACAATGAGCGACACTCAGGTGATTGAATCTAGATATGGAGATCAATTTAAGGTGTGTGATCATGCAATTATCATCTATAGAGGTATATCTACCTATGTCTACGATCACATCAGTTAGTTTGAATAATTGATCAAGTTATTGAAGATTCAAGTGACACTGGCAGGAAGAATAGAGGACAGTCAGAACAAGTTTGATTTGATCGGTTTACCGACCAGTTTAACGTTAGTTAATTATTTTTTGCAACCCGATTTATGTTATATTGACTTTATTGGGTTGACCAATGTGTTTTGGCAAGATCAGATTTGAATTTTAGGTCGGTGGGTAAAATGTTTTAGGTTAAAGGCCAACTTGTATAACTTGTTATAAAAGAAGGATGAAATTGTGAGTTAGGGTTACTGTTTTTAGATGTTGTGATTGGATTTGATATTTTTTAGAGTTGGTTGATGTCTAAGGTGGCATAGTGATCACAACTGAAGAAAATCTATCAGACATAAAGGTCATATTTAGATCAAACATTCTTGAGTCTATCTCAAGGCAAGCCTTAACATGTTTGCAAGTTAAAATCCTTTAACAAGGTCACTCCTAACAAGGTGGGAAGGATCTTAATAGGATCTGAAGTGTAAAATACTCTAACCAGGTAAATCTTAGAAGGATTTTGGAATCTCTTAACAAAGTAGTCCTTAACAGGACTTGTTAGCTTCTAACCAGACTAAAATAAATTATTAACCAAGTATACCCCTAATAGGGCAAATTTCTTGGCGCACTAGTGAAATTTGTGGATATCATTCCACACGTGGTTTTATCCTTCTAACAAAGGTTTCCACGAAAAAATATTGTGTGTTGTGTCTATTTATGTGAATGGTTTATGTGTTAAGTTTCTATGTGCTATTTTCTTTTGCATGTTGGATGTTGAGGAAGATATTTAAGTTTTGTTTCAGATTTGTGGGTGCACTGATTCATCACCCCTCTCAGTGCCTTTGAACACTAAAAAATAAATTATGTGAAAGGAGGGAAATGGGAAAATTATGCATAGAAATTAGAGCCAACCTCAAGTTTGAAGGAGGACCTATATCTGAATTAAGTATGTGTTTAGGTGCAATATGAGGTCCTACCATAAGAAACACTCCAAAGTAGGTTAAAATTGTCCCAAATGTACACAAGTTAAGTACTTACTTTTTAGGATGGTACAATTATTTTAAAAGATATATACAATAGCAAGGAGTTTGATACGACACATCAAGCTTGAGTGCCATATTTGAAAGCATTTTATGATGAATTGTAAGCATATATAAGTGAATTTGACAATTTAAAAAAAAAAACAAGAGATTAGATTTCGGTGCCTCAAAAGGGTCATAATCTATATAGAATATAGTATTTAATTATGTTGAAAAACATTAATCAACAACATCTAAGTCAGAGAAAGAACTTGCAGGTTACTCTAGAGGATTGCTTGAAGAAGAATGTAAGAAATTAGCTTGCTAAGTGGAGAGGAATAGAGAAAAAGGAGAAATATTTTGGAGGTATTCAAGCTAGCTAATAGAGTTTTATAGTGAAGTTAAAAATCAGATTTTAAAATAGGAGTGAATCCATGAACATGTGAAGGCATGGAGGTTTGGATGTTTGAGGCATGAAATGCCTAGAAACCTTGTGAATTTTTAAAATTTTGTGTATTGTTCAAATCCTCCATGTATGTTATTGTTCTCGATAAATTTTGTTGTATCACTATGCAAATGAAAATGGTAAATAAGGATATGTCTCAGATTTTTTTGCCTATATGTGTTAGTGGGTTGTATCATCTGTTAAGGTTGTAAGAATGTGTAGTTTGATAAGAACCCCTAATCTTATTTTTTCACTTAGTAAAGAACCCCTAATCATATTTCCATCAAGTATAACAATAATTGAAAATAACATGCACTAATGCATATTCTTATATATGTAATCGATGATGTAGCATTGAAGTCATACTTTATGATTATATGATGTATAACATAGCTATTATGATTAGTCATAGATGTATTTCAAATGAATAAGAGTTTATCTTTAAATACAACACTCAAGCACACAAGTTTGTGAATTCCATGTCAGAGTTAGCACTTAATATTTAGCTAGAGTGAGTTTTCTTATACACAACTTTTAAATTTGAATTTGTAAACTCAAACTGAATCATTTTAATGAATGAATTATTAAAAACTAAGACTATTTGTTAAAGATGTATAGTGATAAAGTCATACCAAGAACAAAAATACCGACTTTTTCACTAAATTATGCCCTTTTGCATATATCAATAATGACATAAAGACAAACCAATCAAATTAAATCCAAAAACAATTATAACTTGTAAAAAATCAAAGACATGCACAATACAAAAGGATTATTATAAACAAATAAGTTTGAAACCAAAATATTTAAAATGAAGAAATGAATCTTAATCAATCAATCAATCAGTACACCATTGGTGTATGAATCAATTTGTAAACCAATGATGATTGTTATCTTCGGACACAAATATTGTTTTATCTTTAAAAATATATTTTATGTCAAAATTCTTCTTTGAAAAGAAAAATATATGAAGCCCCTCTTTCATTGATGAGTGTGCCTTACACACAAAAAAACAAAATAGAATATGATTAAGGCGAGGAAAAACCTTTCAAATATTCAATTAACTAACTTTACACGCATGTCTTGGCTAAATTGTCATTTCATAATATTGTAATTTTAATATAGTCATTACCATTTGTATTTGAATAATATTTAAAATTTGGTATGCTCATTAATGACTATATTTTAAGAATATTTAAATGGCTTATAGTGTAGTGATGTTAGCACTAAAAAAAATTATACTTGCAGCTTAAGTTTTTATATTCAACAAGCTTACAAAAAAGTACAAGGAATCGATATATCAATCAAACAAAATGATATTAATTTTACCTATGAAAAAGCTCTAATATATTGTTTAATGATTATAAACTTCTACATGAAAGAATCATATACGAGCTGAAAAGGTGTCATCTTATTATAGAAGATTGATATTTGATTAAAAAAATAAGTCATATATTATATTTTTATATGATATTTATTACATAACTTTTTAGTATTATTAGTGGTGGTATAAGAATTTATCTTTCATGAATATGAATGGTTCATTTTTTTAAGTCGGTCTTTATCAATCTATATTTCAGAAGTAGTGGTTCACAAGAATCCATGAGTATGAATAATTTTTTTGAGTCGACCTTTATCCATACATATTTTATGAGTAGTGGACTCGCATGAACCCATCTCTCATGAACATGAATGATTCACTTCTTTGTCATAAGTATTATCAACTCATATTTCATGAGTAATGTGTTGACAAGAAGTCGTCGCTCATAAGCACGAATGGTCCACTTCTTTGAGTAAACTCTTTATCAATCCATGAATTTCATGAGTAGTACATTCACAAAAACACATTTCTGATAAGCATGAATGGTTCAATTCTTTAAGCCAATCTTTAACATCCCATATTTGAAGAGTAACAAATTCTCAAGAATCTATCTCTCATAAGCATGAAATGTCTTATCAACCCACAATTCATAAGTTTGGGTTCACAAGAACCCATCTCTCATAAGCATGAATGGTTTATCTCTTCTTAATCATTATCAAACCAAATTTCATGAGAAATATGTTCGCAAGAAGTTGTCCTTCATAAGCTAGAATGGTCCATTTCTTTGACTCAATTCTATATCAGTTCATATTTCCACGAGTAATGCATTCAGAGAGGGAAAAACAAAAAACAAACATCTCATATAAGCATGAATGATTCGATTCTATAACTCAATCTTTAACAACTCATATTTGATGAGCAACGAACTCACACGAATCTATCTCTCATAAACATAGATTGTCTTATCAACCCACAGTTAATAAATAATGCACCCATCTCTCATAAACATGAACAATACATGCACCCATCTCTCATAAACATGAACAATACACCTTTTGTGGTCAATCTTAAAATATAAATTAATCATAAAATTTCTGCCAACCCCAACCACATAACTTCCATACTTTAATATATTCAAAAGTTGAAAGTTAATTATTATTATTTCCTTAATGATTGTAAACATCTAATCTATAGGAATAGGAATAAGCTGAAAATGTTACTAGTGGAAGATCAATATTCCACTCTTGCCTAAAAACAATAAAGTTTTAACATAGTTTAATGGATCTTTAACCATCACGAAGCAAATATATACATTTATTTCATCCCAAATGGACTTCCATATCAAGTTAAAAAGATCCATGTTGACTTTTGATTTTTTCAGGTAATAGTATTTTTTTTAAATTTATTATTTCCTAAAAGAATAACGGTGTTTGAGTGGAACATCAACCAGAACACTGAGTGGAAGTTTTTTATAAAAACTTTATGATTATTATTACCATTTATTATTCTTTATCCTTTTAAAGCAAAAAAGCAAATAACAAAATGACGGTAAGTAAATAGGATCCAGTTTAAAATATATATAAACGTCTACATTGATAGAGAGATTTGGATTTGGGTTCTAGAACGGCTAAATTCTCCATTACATTACTTAAACATAAAGTTATTCTCTCCTCCATCATCAATATCATTATCATGCTCACTCACTTCCTAAGTCACGTTTAACACAATGAAAAAGATGCTTTGCATGAAGAAGACATTTTTGTCTGAATGTAAACTTTATAAATTAGTTTTATAATCAAAAGACTTTTAGTTCATGGATTTAATGTTTTGTATGGAGATATGTTAATATGCATAGATATTGGCATTTATGTTTTTATATAGTCAATTATAACAATATGAGTAAGGATACATCTAAACTACAAGTCTCCTTCGACTAAGCGGATTACAACGATACGAATAAGCATATATCTAAACTACAAGCCTCCTTAGTTAAGCAACTGCATGTAGGGGGTGGATTACAACGATATAAGAATACATCTAAACTACAAGTCTCCTCCGACTAAGCAGTTAACGAATTACAATGATATGAATAAGCATACATCTAAACTACAAGCCTCCTTCAGTTAAGCAACTACATGTAGGGGGTGGATTACAACGATATAAGAATACATCTAAACTACAAGTCTCCTCTGACTAAGCAGCTAACGGATTACAATGATATGAATAAGCATACATCTAAACTACAAGCCTCCTTTAGTTAAGCAACTACATGTAGGGGGTGGATTACAACGATATAAGAATACATCTAAACTGCAAGCCTCCTCCGACTAAGTAGCTAACGGATTACAACGATATGAATAAGTATACATCTAAACTACAAGCCTCCTTCAGTTAAGCAACTACATGGAGGGGTTGCATTACAATGATATAAGAATACATCTAAACTACAAGTCTCCTCCGACTAAGCAGCTAACATATTACAACAATATGAATAAGCATACATCTAAACTACAAGCCTACTTCAGTTAAGCAACTACATGTAGGGGGTGAATTACAACGATATAAGAATACATCTAAACTGCAAGTCTCCTCTGACTAAGAAGCTAACGGATTACAACGATATGAATAAGCATACATCTAAACTACAAGCCTCCTTCAGTTAAGCAACTACATGTAGGGGGTGGATTACAATGATATAAGAATACATCTAAACTGCAAGTCTCCTCCAATTAAGCAGCTAACGCATTACAACGATATGAATAAGCATACATCTAAACTACAAGCCTCCTTGAATTAAGCAACTACATGTAGGGGGTGGATTACAACGATATAAGAATACATGTAAACTACAAGTCTCCTCGAACTTAGTAGCTAACGGATTACAACGATATGAATAAACATACATCTAAACTACAAGCCTCCTTTAGTTAAGCAACTACATGTAGGAGGGTGGATTTACAACGATATAATAATTCATCTAAACTGCTAGCCTCCTCCGACCAAGTAGCTAACGGATTACAACGATATGAATAAGCATACATCTAAACTACAAGCCTCCTTCAGTTAAGCAACTACATGTAGGGGGTGAATTACAACGATATAAGAATACATCTAAACTACAAGCCTCCTTTAGCTAAGCAGCTAAGTGCGGGGGTCCCATCCATCAAATTCACCTAGGTGTCGACCTCGGGGATCCCATCCATCAAATTCACCTAGGAGTCAACCTCGGGGATCCCATCCATCAAATTCACCTAGATGTCAATCTTGACCCAAACGTGCCTTCAGAAGTTTGACCCATGATTATATTTCATGTCATCATCCTCACTAATTATATTCAATCAATTATATTACAATTTTCTAACATATATTAAACAATTTATTAAACTATTTCACTAAAGAATGTATTAAATTTTTTATTCTGCCGTCCTTGGTATAATCTACTATTATTGTATTCAAATATCAAAGCTCATGCTTGTACGAACTACATAATCTACTCTTATTGTTGTATTGATACCGTTTAGGGTTAAAAGTTGACATGGGGATAAAGACGGCATATAATACAAAGATATTTCATGACTGTCAGTTGATTACAATGATGAGGTTCTCTTTAGGCAACCATTAATTTAATTTCAATGGCCACCTAAAAATTGCTTTTCATCAAAAAGTAGGGCTGTTTATTTTATGAAAAGCCAAGCTTTAGACATGACCTCACTAGTTAAAAAACTATAACAGAAAGCATGTGAAGTTGGAAGAATATGAAGCAAAGGAGCAAATGAGATGACATGAGAATATGGGTTAACTATTATTTATAGGGCTTAAATAAGAGTGGGAAATGAGTATTTGTTCATTTTGAAAAAACAGAATGATTTTATATTGTGGAGTGTGGAGTACTATCCATATCAATCATAATGATACTATGAATGTAGACAATTTAATTATTTTATGTGAGGAGGTGAAGGTGAGAAAAATAGCATGTTTGATAGTAGGAATGTAAAGATTTGATTATTTTATTTGGGGGAAAGGAGGGTGAGCAAAATAGCATGCTTATACTTTAAAAGTGAATAACTTAATTATTTTATTAGAGGAGATGAGGTAAAGTAGTTAGGTAAAACATGTTTGATAATATGAATGCAAGCAACTTAACTATTTTATTTGGAGGAGGTGATGTTAAGTGGCTAAGAAAAATATTTTTGATAATATAAATATAAGCAATTTAACTATTTTATTGGAGGAGGTGAAGGTCATATTAAGTGACTAAACAAAACATGTTTGATAACACATAATTATTTTATCGGAGGAGGTCATGCTAAGTGACTAAGAAAAGTAACATGTTTGATAACACAACTATTTTATTGGTGGAGGCCATGCTGACTTAGCAAAACAACATGTTTGATAATATGAATGTGAATAACTTAACTATTTAATTGGAGAAGGTGACACTGGGTGACTAAGAAAAACATGTTTGATCATGTGAGTGTGAACAACTTAACTATTTTAATAGAGGAGGTGATGCTAAATGGCTAAGAAAAATAGGCTTGATAATATGAATGTGAGTAACTTAACTATTTTATTGGAGGAAGTGATGCTAAGTGACTAAGCAAACCAACATGTTTGATAATATGAATATGAACAAATTAACTATTTTATTGGAGGAGGTGATGATGCAGGAGCATCTTGTGTTCTTTGACAATCTTGCATCAACCAAAACTATCTTTGTTTTCATTTGTTCCTATTTTGTCAGTCTCTGTATTTTCAAATACGTTCCTTTGATTTGGAGTTTCTTCAATTGCGAACCTTGTGGCATGTTCTTCACATTGTGTTGGATCATCATCTGATTTCGCACCTCGACTTGTTTCTTCTAGGTGGATATTTCTTGGATTTTGGCCCGGACCTATTTGTTCTTCACATTTCACGGCCTGATGGAGTTTTCCAATCTCGCAAACTTTTTCCTTGGAATTTGAACCTTCTGGCATTTCATTCTATGTTCATGGGGTTGTGGCCGACGTATCTTATGGATCACACGTCATGTTTCATCTACTTGAGGGAGATCCTTATGATTTGGGTCCTGACCTATATTTGATATTACGTTTACCTACCGTGGGAAATGTGATCGATCTTGGCCAACTTGTTTGTGATGAGTGTCTATATATTTTTGTAATTGATCCCTAGTTTAGTAGTTTTGAGATAGGGAGATAGTTGTTAGATAAATAAACTCCTGAAGGTTAGCATTGTAGATATTCTCATATTTCAATCTGTAATCAGGTATGTATGCCTGGAATGTAAGCTTGCATGTTGCTTGCCAATTTAATGTAATTTCTCAACTCTTGAATAATGTGAACAACTGATCTTTCTTACTCTCTATATCTTGTTGTTGTTTGAGGTTTTTTTTCCCTTATGTGACTCTTGCTGGAAGGATTGGACTGATCTCATTGAGTTCCCTTCATCCTTGGTTACACCAGGTGATGTTAAGTAGCTATGCAAATCATGTTTGATAATATGAATATGAGAAAATTAACTATTTTATTGGAGGAGACGATGCTAAGTAACCAAGAAAAACATGTTTGATAATATGAATGTGAACATCTTAACTATTTTATTTGAGGAGGTGAGGCTAAGAAAATAAGCAAAACAACATGTTTGATAATTTGAATGTGAACAACTATTTAACTGAAGGAGGTGAGGCCAAGTGGTTAAGAAAAAAATGTTTTATAAAATGAATAAAAACAACTTAACTATTTAACTCAAGTAGGTGAAGCTAAGTGGCTAAGAAAAACACCTTCAATAATATAAACGTGAACAACTTAATTATATTATTGGAGAATGTGAGACTAAGAAAGCTACGGAAAATGACATGTAGGATAATATGACAGTGACAGAATTAAATATTTAATTGGAGTAGGAATGTTCAGTATATGAGCTCAAAACAATATGGTTGATAATATGAATGTGAACAACTTAAATATTTTATTATAGCAGGTTAGGTTAAGTGGCTAAGAAAAACAACATGTTTGATATTATGAATGTGACCTTCTTAATTATTCTATTGGAGGAGGTGAGGGTAAGAAAACTAATATGCTTGATAATATGAATGTGAAAAAATTAATTGTCTTGTAGGAGGCAAGGCAAATAAAAAATGTTCGATAATATGCATTTGAAAAAATTAACCATTTTTGGCTAAGGAAAATATGTTTGATAATATGAATGTGAACAACTAATTAGAGGAGTTGATGCTAAATGACTATTCAAAACAATATGTTTGATAATATGAATGTGAGCACCTTAACTATTTTATTGGAGGCGATGATGCTAGGAGTTAACCAAAGCAATATGTGTGATAATATGAATGTGAACATGTGAGAAAAATAACATGTCTGGTAATATGAATGTAAAAAACTTAATGATTTTATTAGAAGGGAGGCTAAGAAAAGCATTATGTTTGATACTATGAATGTAAATGACTTAATTATTTTATTGGAGTAGTGAAGCTAACCAAAATGACATGCTTTTATTTTTTAATCAAGACCCATAGTAAATAAAAAGAATATTAAAAAGACTTGAGTTCTCATAATACTTTTAAAAAGATCCTAATATCATGCGATCATATTCATGTGGCACTGTTTTATTATAGCTATTAATCCCATTAACTATTTAATCTCTTGAACATTATTCGAATGTGACACTCTTTACTACAACTCTTAATCCCTTTAACTACTTAATCTCATGAACATATGAACAAGTGGCACTCTATTATTATAATTCTAAATCCCAAAATTTGCTTAATCTCTTGAATGTTAAATAAAATATGACACTTGTTTACTACAATTCTCAATCCTATTAACTACTCAATCTCATGAACATATGAAAATGTGGCACTCTTTTAATGCATTTCTTAATCCCATTAACTACTTAACTATTTTAAACATTATTATTACAATTCTAAATCCAATTAGCTACTTGATATATTGAATGTTATTAAAATGTGTCACTCTCTTACAGTTTTTAATATTATTAATTGTTTAATCTAATGAATGTTATTTTAAAATGTAGCACTCCTTTATTATATTTATTGATCCCATTAATCAATCTTAATCTCTTGAACATTATTAAAACATGACCCTCTTTTATTGCAACTCTTAGTTCCATTAACTAATCAATCTTATGGATATTATCAAAATATAAACATTCTAATTGACTATTTGTAAGACAAAGTATTTTAGTTCTAGTTCACGAGAAATGTTCAACACTACTTCTACAAACCCCTTCCCACCCATCCCTATGACTAAATCTAATCTAATATATCAAATCAAATGATTAATGAATAAATCATGTTGACATATCATCTCTCACTACTAATCTACCTCCATGGAGAAATTTACCTACCATCCTACCTTTGCCTCAACCCCGAACCTATTTGTGAGGGGTGAGGGCTAGAAAGGTTCTATATATTTCCTTTAGGGAGGTTCTACTATTTTTGAGGGCACCCTACTATTCTAAAGGGAGGGCCAATCGAAATATTATTAAAATATGTGACTATTTTACTAAAACTTTTAATCCCAAACTATTTGATCTCTTGAAAGCTACTAAAAAGTGATATTATTTTTTCATAGTTATTAAAGAATAATGTACCCCTCATCTATTAAAAATATTAATCCAATCAACTAATTATTCTTCTGAATGCTAGTATGCATGAGTTTTCAACAATTCATGTAGTACGTAAGAAGATAACTTTTGGACTCAACTTTGTATTTTTTTCATTTGACATTTCACTAAGTGGTATCCAAAGGATTGATGATTTTTGTCTTCCTAAAAAGACTAAAAAATTGCAAATTTTTAATTTAATTTATTTTAATATAAATAAAAATAGAATAAGGGTAGTCTTGGAAAGAAACAAAAACTAGCTTTGGACCTACTAGCTAGTGGATGGATGCAAACTAGGGCTTGGTTCTGCAACTTCATTATAAAGGTCATTGATTCTCGATCTACTTTGGATGCGAAGGCGTCATTATTGAGAGGCTAGTGCACATGAACCCTCTCTTGTGTGGCAGTAGGGTAATTTAGAGTAAGTACTCTCCCAAACCCATTCAACGGTTGCTTATTTTTGAAGCCTTCCTTTGTTTCCCCAATGTTCTTTGTATACTCTATCTGCTTGGTATTTTGATGGTGCTATGTATCGTAGGTAATATGTGCACACTAATATTTGATGGAGGAAGATGGATATTTGACAAGGATACCAGATACTGGCCAAAATGATGGGGTGAATCCAAACCCTAAGCATGCAAAGACATTTGCATAAGCACTCTTTGGTTCAAAAATGAGGATTTCCTCAGAGGCAAGGATTATAATTAGGTATTACGGACAAGGGAAAGGGAATTAAGGAAGAGAGTGGTAAGGTGTGCACTCTCCTCCCTCCTTTAACGATCTCTCCCTTAAGCCCAACCCATATATGGCTTCAGCCATCTCTGCTGAGATTGGGAGATCGAAGGATGTGGCTATTTTTTTGTCACCATAGACCCCATGAGGGTTCCTTCTAGGAAGTATTTTTATGAATGGATTTATCTAATGTTTGGTTAAAAAACTAGGGATTCATTTCAATTTTTGTAGAATGATTCAAATTTTTCTCTTTCTATTTTTCTTTAATAATCATGAATTTCAAATGAAAGTTCTAAAAAAGGAATTTTGGACTATTGGAAAATGTATATTTAGAGCCATTAACCAATCTCCAAATTCCATCTCAGAGGAGGTGCTCACCCTATCCTTCCCAATGGTTGATAGTCAAGAACATACCTGCAATCTTATGGGATTTTATGGATTAGATGCTTGCACCATTTGGTAATGTAATGAGAATAGATGGCACAAGATCCAATCTACCTCATATGGATGACAAGGTTCTATTATCCATCAACTTAGGAGTTTATCTCCTGGATGATTTGAGCATTTCTCTTGAAGATTGGATACACTATTTTCATATTGAATTGCTTGGAGGCATCAATGTTTTCTTCCTTTGCCAAAGAGAGTGGCATATTAGAAGAAATTGCCTTATTACCAAACAAATACAAAAAAATCTAACATGGGAAAGGAGGTAAACCCTAATGATAATCTCCAATATGATTCTCAATAATTTGATAAGAATATGAATGAAAACCTAGTACAAGGGAATGATATACTGGAAGGTGTTACCCCTAGTAGTGATGAGTTAATTAATGAAGGAAAGTCCATAAGATAAATCTTGATAATCACCCCAAAGAAGATACTATTATGGACTCTATCCACATTATTGAGACTCGGACTCAAGGGTATGATTTACTGACCTCTATCTTGAACACGACCACCCCTCTTGTTTCTACAAAAAATTTAGGGGAGGGCTCTTCCTTGCAGGGAGCATTGAATGCCCAATATCTTGTGATGAATTAGATAATATATAACATTGTGAAAATATAAATTCTATTAAAATGGTTGACAGAGAACCCTATAAGACTATTTAATACTTTACCATTATAAAAAATGGGATTGGAGGGATGAAGAATCATCCCCTATATATATAGTGGGTATACTAAACCTACCCAATTTTATAAGGTGGTTTCCTTGGTTTAATAATTTGAAAGAGATAATACCTCCAGCCTCTTAGAAAAGATTGGGGATGAGAGTGGACAAATTCTGATTCATGAGGGCTTTGAGGTTGATACTTGTTTTCCTTTGATGGAAGAGGATCCCCCTCAGGTAAAGGTAGTATAAATGATTGAAACCCTTATGGATGGAGATATTGGTAACCTTACCCCCAATTTTTCCCTAGAGGTATTTTCCCCTTCAAATCCATGCACCCAAGGTATGAAAGAAGTTGTGATCAAGTGGGTGACCAACTAATGGGACTCGATGATAATGTTTCTATCCTTGACAATGATTAACTTAAGCACCCTCAAGAAGGATGCCTAGTTGGAAATGATCCCCCATAATTATTAGATACTAGGGAGAACCCTAGCTTGGGTAGGGGTGATTCTCATTCAATTGATGAGAATGACATGGAGGCCAGGATGATATGCAATGAGAAAGATGGTAAAGTTGTATGTACTTAAACAATAGGATATGGGAAGAAATGCAAAGGGGTTGATTACTCCTCCTTTTCCAACTCACACACTTGAAAGGAAAATGTCCCATTAAGCCCAATAAAGACCAAAACACTAAATGAGACAATGATCCTTTTCTAAATATGTGTAAATTATAAATGGAAAGAGGAAAGATATGATGCAGAAGACAAATAGACAAATAGAGACAAAACTAGAAATAACAGACTGATAACTAATTTCCAGAAACCATAAATGAGTTGAATTAGGGTCAAGACTATTGTATTGACATGGGATTTTAGTTTGGACTTAAATTATAGGGTAAAAAATGTTTTAAATGTTTTGTACCTCAAAACAAAATGCTTTAGACATTCTATTCTAGGTAGTTTTGACTGAAGGTTTCAGGGACTCTATGTTTGTTCACAACTTTCCCAAAAATGTTCCAACAACTCTACATAACATGTTCCTACTCATATAAAAATGGGGAAAAGGTTTTGTAAAAGGTTTTTTCCTTGGTCAACCCCTTGGTTAGGAAACAACTTTAAAAATGAAAGGAAATTTCATAAAGGAAAGTAACTAAAAAGGTAAATGTTTGATTCACCTTGCATAAACCCTCATGAATGGATATAGAAATTTCTCATATTCACGAAGATTCTTGAATTGATTGAATTCAAGGATTTGGACTTGGAATGCATAATAAAATAAAGGATGCCCTCACAAATGCATGTATCTATGAATGTCACTCCTAGATCTTCAATGTAGATATGCTTGATAATCACTTGCAATGAAGGAAAGATGAATGTGGATGGAAGGAAGAATCTTCTTTATTGATTGAGAAATCCTCTACTTGGCCATCATGGGAGAAAAGCTTAATTCAATGAAGAATATTTCCTTGGAATTGACTTGGATGATTGAAAAGAAACTAGATCTTTGATGCTTGCCTTCAAATCTTGAATCCAATTGCTTGATTGCTTGATCTCTTGAAAACACTTTGTTTTTTGTAATTGATCATGAATGTATATGAATACCTTTTTAAAATGAGGATATATAAGGTGTTTATATACTTCATCCATCATTTCATGATTCAAAAATAAGCTAGGCTGACCACGAGATCTAATTTCACAATACAATCTCACCATAGGGATCTGGGCCAAATTTGGACCAAAACAAGTGGGAACATAACATCTCAAACATTATGTTCCTGGGCTCATAACATTTGAAATTTTATGTACCTAGGGTTTTGAGATGAAATTGGTTCCGAGAATTGGGATGGTGGAAAAGATGTGGAAAAATAAGAAATAAGTTGGTAGGAGCAAGTATAATGGACATCAGATCTTGAAATCACAAAAAAGGGGCCTAACAGAGTATCCAATTATGGGTGTTAAATTTTTAGGATGGTACATTTATCCCCCACTTTAGTAGGAGTATGAGACAAACACATGCTCATGGTAAAGTAGATCAATGCATAATAACAATCTTATTAAGGTCAAGGGGACAAAGAAATATCAAGCCCCCAAGTGACTTAAGTCCTCATCAAATCCAAAACCAAGATAAAAGAGGCATTGCTTGAAAGAGAGAGAAAGGGACATGACCACTAGCCTAGTAATGTATTTCCTTATTATGGATGATGCAAAGAGGAAGAAATACTATTAAATATGGCATTGATAGTCTAACAAGTTGTGTTATGCTAGTCAACCCATCAAAACAAAGTGATGGATAAGTCCTTAAGGAAAGCATTGTCTCTATTAAGGGATGTTGAAAAGGGAGATTGGCCCTAAGGAAGAAATTGTCTCCAAAGGGATCTAGGAAAGTAGGATCAGTCTAAGGACCCACTAACTAATACATAGGAGCATGATAATGTACAGATTAATGCAATTAAAAAATTGTCTCCTTAGCCATCTATCAAAAAGATTCCATTGAATCATTGTTTGTATGTGTGTGTGAAAATGTGAAACAAGGAGTGGAGTGTATGCCCCCACATCAAAGGGATTGCAAATGCCTTTATAGGAGAAATGAAACTAATAAAAAATATGTGCACCCAAAAGAGATGTTTCCACTATGATATGCCCCCAAATAAGGACAAACTAAGAGAAATGAAACACATGACAAAAGAGAGCATGAAAGGGATCTACCAACTCAGGGGTCAGTATGATCATATGACAAATCATATATATTATAATTATATTGAAATGAAATCGAATCATTCCCCAAAGGTAGTAGAGCTAAAAACACAATGGAAGAAGAACACATAAGAGATACAAAGAAGACTCTTTTTGGGATAGCATCATGAATACCAAAAAGAATAGGTAGCTACTATTTGGCATCATCCTGGCCAATTAGACAACACAAAGGGACATTTACGAACAATGGAACACACATGCCATAACATGTAACAACATATAGAAGAAGTGAGATACAAATAGAAGAATGTCACAAAATGTTGATTCCTTTATCACCTTGTGCCAATAGAGAAAAGAGGGTTCCTAAAGAAATCTAAATAAAATATTTAACAAGAAACACATCATGGGGGATGCACATTACAACAGACAAACAAAAATAATCCACCGCGTAATAGGAGACACTAAAGCATATCACCTACCCCCCATCTCATTTTTTATTGTTTAGGGAAGGTGGGAAACACGCAAAAGGAGAAGCATCAAGAACAATAGATGAAACAATAGCCAGTTCCAAACAAGGACCATGTTGTGAAGATGGGTCACATTGTTCATCACTAGGACTAAAAGATAATTATTTTACAAATCTCTCTAGTAAATTATGATTAACATTAATAAGCTCATACATATCAACTGAATCACTAGCATAAAAATAATAATTTATAATATCCTAGAAACATTGAAATCATCATCATCAAGAGTATCTTATTCACCCAAATAAATTGCAATAGAATATAAGGTACAAATAGAATTATCATGTTTGTCTAATTTCATCTTTTTTCAAATTAAATTCCTCCCTTGGGCTATGCATAGTTTGGTTAAATAGAATCAAGGCATCAATAGGTGTCTTAGGGGACGAAAGGATTTGGGAAGCATGCTCACAGGCTCTAGCATGACATTTATGGTGGAGGTAACGAGAACAATGGTTACAATTGATTTTTTTTAAAATTTGACTTAGTTTAGGATATTGATCAACATCATGTCCTTTTCTTCTTTAGGGGGAAGAATAGAAGGAACCACACTAGGTTGAGAGATAACATTTGTAGAACCTTTATAGGATATTGGAGGTGGAATAGAAGTATAAATAGGAGGCGTGGAAGGTGTAGGAAGAAGTCCAGGTTTAGGGAAAGGAGATGGAACTATAGGAGAAGAATTTTTAAGTTCACAAACCTTGTGGATTTTTAATTTCTAATAGGATAAGAGAAGATTGTCTTTGCGAGGATGGATTGGTTGAGGCATGGAAGGCCAAAAGACATCAAGGTAAAAGTTCCCTCAACGTACTAAAGGATGATAGAGACTATGATTAATCAATGATGATTTCACCATTATAGGGAAATTTCAAACACTTGTGGATAGGAGAGACTACAAAATTCATGTAGGTGAGCCAAGGAAGACCAAGCCTAACTTGAAACTGATCAAAATTTGGGATAACTGTTAGAATATGTAATCTTTCCTTGGTGAAATATATTATAAACCAAGGTAGTTTAGTTTAATTTATTATGTAAGTAGGAGATTCCTATAGAATCCCTACATGAACACATGTCCTCTTGTCCATGTGTGAGG
>MU228248.1:2638234-2649393 GCA_018584345.1 Thuja plicata | reverse complement strand
CATTGATGACCTTTGTGAACAGTTTCACATTACTCAACATTGCTCCTCAATCTATTATCCTCAAGGTAATGGACAGGCTGAGGCATCAAACAAAAACATTCTCAAGATTCTACACAGAACTGTGAGCGAGTCTGGTAGAGACTGGCATTTACAATTGAATCCGACACTATGGGCCTATAGAACAAGCATTAGAACACCAACTGGAGCCATGCCATTTTCTCTAGTCCATGGCACTGAAGCATTCCTCCCTATTGAGGTTGAAATCCCATCTTTGCGGATATCTTTGCAAGGACTGGTTACTAATGAGCAGTACCGCATTGATCAGATAAATTCTCTGGACCTATTAGATGAGTGCAAACAACAAGCGTTCGATCACCTCAAAGTGTACCAAGAAAGAATGTCCAAAGGTTACAAAAAGAAGGTCAAACCATGCAAGTTTGAGGTGGGAGATCTCATCCTAAAAGAGAATCCTAAGAACCAACCCAACAGAGAATAGAAAGGAAAGTTTAAACCTAACTGGATGGGACCTTATGTTATCACTGCCACTTTTGGGACTGGAGCTTATCAGTTAGCTACACCTGAGGGATACATTCTTCAGGATCCTATCAATACTTTACATTTGAAGTGGTTCTACGCTTAATGTTCGGCTAGCAGAGCCTGTATAGCAAATAATTCTTGCAAAATTCCAAAAACATTCAAAAAATTGATCCTGAAGAAATCCAAAAATAGTAGAGAAGGTCCTACAAAAAAGGGTATCCTTGGTGAAAACCTGGTAAACAGGCACCTTGATACTACAAAAACATTCAAAAAAGAAAAAATAGCAAAAAAAATGGAAAAAGAGAAAAGTGCCTTGATGAGCACCTAGTAAAACAGGCATCTTGGTAGCAAAAAGAAAGAAAAAAGATCTTGCCAAGTGGTGAAAACCTGGCAATCAGGCATCACTTGTGTTTTGCGCTCTCTCTATCAATGCACTACTGATACTAGTCCTTCATAATTTTGTCTGTGCTCATACGCTGACTTCATTTTTCTACATGATTATCTTATCCTCGCTTGGGATTTTTCTATCTTTACATCTTAGGAATAAGTCATTCTGCACTAGGGGCATCTTTGTTGGCATAGTCAGCTGCGGTTGCTCGGTTGCTTTAGGATGGTTCGCCTCACAGACACAATGTTACTTAATACATGCAAAACAATGTCACTTTCCAAAACAAGGGTGTCTTTTCACAAATATCAGACATGACATTTACATTCATGAAGGTCCTACAAGGCTATATTGGATCACAAACATGAACAGATGATCCTATCAATACACAAACATGGAACACCATATTGCTTATATTCCAATTTTTTGATTGATGAATCTTTACTGTGTTTGACAGATGAATGAACAAGTACTACTTAAACACACAGTTTTCTATTAGTTTGATTATAATTATTTAGTGTTCTGATGATGTTTTTAACTAGGGGCATCTAAGTAATTATAAATTTTATTTGATTGATTCACAATCGATAATTTATTATGTCTTCTTAGTTGCTCAATGACGTCTGCGTAAAGACAAAGAGTCACAAGGATAGGGGACATAATGTTTTCTTGAATTTCTACGTATGGTGATTGTTCCAAATGATCCTATAAATTTCACCTAACTTGGATGTTTATGGTAAGAGCTGCCACTATGGGTGGATAGCCGCATATATCTCGATCTTTGTTATGTGTAAACTACGGTGAGTTTGACACAATTTCCTTGTCTGTTTTTTGATCCAGATTCTCACTAAGGTATACAAATCATAATGTACCCAAGGATATGATTTTCAAGGTCATTGCAGGTCCAATATCTTGCCTTACTCAGAATCTGGTATATTAAAAGGAAGGTGACTATTTTGTTATCCTGGCTTCTATGCCTTGGTACCTAAGTCTATTTCTAACATTTCAATAAAATATAGTATTCATATTATCATAATATCAGTGGGTATTAGTGATGATTGTACTATCCAATGGTATCCGTTCCAAATGTGCCCAATGATGATAAAAATATTACAATATTTGCTAAATTAGTGACAAGTCCTAAGAGTCTTCATATAGCTGCATTTAGAGATTGCCTGATGCATTTTGTCAATAGTAATAACAGCATAAAAAAATTTAAGCTCAAACATGGTTTCTATCTTCTTCTAACTATCAAGTTAATTACACCATTTATATTACTGATATCAAATATCATTGCACATCCATAGCATACATTTTGCATTCATTTGGAAACACGAAACTAGAAAATACAAAAATAAAGCATCCATGTATTTCATTTTTACTTCTACATCCTAAGTGCATCCATACATCTATTTTGCATAACTGGAAAAACAAAGCAACATACATTTGCATTTTCACATAGATATCATTTATAACATACTTATATCAGTAAAAAATCATTTACATCCACGTTATGAAATGATGTTATCATCTATGAACTAACTCATCAAGAGATCAAGATATCATCACATGTGCAAAAGATACATTTACCATGTCTATGGAAAGTAAAACCGATACATTTACCACATGAAACGTGTCAGAAACCAGAAACTGCATCAGATATATATCATCATAAAACATGGTACACATCAAAGCATAAAGAGTATCAAAGCATAAAGTGTATCAGAAAGCATAAAGAGTATCAAAGCATAAAGTGTATCAGCAAACATAAAGAGTATTAGTGAGCATAATGAGTATCAGAATGCCAAAAAGAGAATTAGATATATGTCCGAATGAATGTAATGTACAAAAGAGAGGATCTCACTAGGATCCAGATATACATGTATAATCTCAAAATGAATAAAATGATACAACAATATCAACTCTGGCCCGCCCCCTCTCCCTGGTCAGGAGGAGGAGGAGGAGGTGGCATGAATGGAGCTACTGGAGGTGGCATGGCTCCCTTAGACTGCTGAGATACGCGCGAAAAGGAAGGTGCTCTCTGACCCTCCAGCACTGCTGCGTTATACAAGGTGTAATAGTATGTCACCCTCTGTCCTTGATGGATTGCTATCCAGGCCTGAGCATCTCTCTCTGCTCTGAGCATCTCTACTTGTGTATCTCTCTCGGCTCTCAGCCGCTCAAACTGTCTGTCCCTGTCTGCTAAAAGAGCATCAGCAGTAGTCACCCTAGCCTTCAAGATTGTGATCTGAGCTCTGAGCTGCTCCCTCTCCTGCTCACATCTAGATAGAGGGTCCCCATCTCTACTGGGATCCTACTCCTGAACTCTCTGTCTCTGCTGCTCTGGAGTCAGTAAAGGTCCAAGATCTCTCTGAGGGGCCAAAAATCTAAATCTCTAGCATCTCTACCCACTGCCGCTCAGACCACCTGTATCAACGACCTCTCCGCCGCCACCCCTGTCATCACCATTATGCCTATCATCTAGAGGGGGATGCCTACCACCATCTCTACCACCATCGTGGCCCCCATGTCTCCCCGGTGCTCTATCTCTACCTCCTCTCCCCCTGACAGGTCGGTCATCAGGATCATAATCCAGAGGCTCCTCTATACGAGAAATGATCTCCTCAGGCACTGTAAAACACAGAAAGGGATACTGCAGCATCTTTGTAGCATACCCATCAGAAACTCCTACATCCTCGACATCAGGACGAAGGTCCCAGTCTATAGCCACCATGTCTCAGATCTCTTGGGCCGTAGTCTCATAAGTAAGTTGTGCACCCCAATCAGGTGCCTCCTCCCTGGTACTGGCATATAGTGCCACATCCTCTGTACGGCCCTGTCGCCGCCCATACTGTCTCAAAACCCTGGTGATCAGGAAGTGCTCTATAATGTATCTCGTGTGCCCAATCAAATATCTGCTATGGCACAAGAAAGGAACCTGCCGTGCATCAGAGGTCCACACCTCGCAGTCTAGGTATGGTCGCTACACGACCTCTGTCATATCATCGAATAATTGATGCCAATACTCAACCTTGCCCAGATGGGGATGCTAAAGGAGGCCTACATACCTATACACATAGGGCTGCTCCGGTGCCCTCTGCCTATCTACTATCAGCCGTGTGATAGGGATGTGCTCCCAGGCCCAAATTTGAAGGATTAATATACCAATAGTCATGCTGCGGGTATGGTGGTACACAATCTCATGAAGTTCTCTGTAGATGTGAGCTAGAATGTAGCTCTCCTAGGTGAAAAATCGGCGGTGGACAATCATCTGCTCCACCATGCTAACCCAGCCCACCAAGAAGCCATGCTGCCCTCTATCCAGCATGAGGATGCCGCCTACTAATCTAGCCAAGTATACAGCTAATCGATCATAGTGATTGACCATATAATCCTATGATAGGTATCTGCGGTTGATGGAATCATCTTGAAAGAATCTATGTGTCGTACCGATTGCAACACGAGCTCTAGACTCAAAAAATACCTCATGTCCAACCATGGGTATGCGGAGTATCCTCCAGACATCCTCTGGAGTCACTATAATCTCGCCTGTAGGTAAGTGGAAGGTGTTGTGCTCAAAATGCCACCTCTCAGCTAGAGTAGTCAACAACCCTCAGTTCACCCTGATCTCGGGTAAACCTATCAGTGACCACAATCTGCATCGGATCATGATAGTCTACTCATCATTTGACAGTCGGCCAGACAATGCAAGAACCCGCATAGGATAAGTGCCGCGAAAGGTGACTACCTCAAACTGGGCCTAATTTTGAACACAACAGTTAAACATCAGAAACTATCTACGACACGGGGCAGAATCCTACTTCGCTAAGTCATTCCAAGTTCACAGGATGCAAACAGATCAAAATAGATTAAAAACCTAAGTCTTCTACCAGATGCGATCCTGGAAAAATAGGATGCAATTTTGTATACGGGATGTGATCCCAGAAAAATGGGATGCGATCCTAAAGGCGGGGTACGATCCCAAGTAAATAGGATACGATCCCCTGATGGATTGTAGCTAAAAATAAATCAAGAACATTCATACTGGATGCAATCCAGGAAAACCGGATGCGACGCAGAAGTTGGAAAAAACTAGATACGACATGGGAAAAATAGGATGTGATGCGCATTTAGCAGGATGCGATCCGGAATCCTGGATGTGATCCTAACTTCTAGGGGCTCTAAAAGACACAAAAATGCATAAAATTCAAAAATGCAAAATTCACAGGGTAGTTTATCGAGCACTTACCGGTGGTGGGTAGTCGGCTGGTCGCTGGTGTCTTCGGGTCATCTCAAATCGATGTTTCCTCACGGGGACCACCATTTTCTCTATAGAGCTCTCTGATTTGCTATAGCTGAAAGTGAAAATGAATAGTAAAATGGTCATTTTGGAGGCTTATATGGGTCTTTTGAGACATTTAGGGGTTCTGAAACTCCTCCCGGACAACTACATGACCATTTGTGTTCTCTTTTTCCTCAATCGGGAACCAAATTGAAGGTGCCTACGACATTTTCAGCAGCATAGTGTCATTTTTGCGGCAATTTCAAAAATTGTGATTTTTCTTCATTTGTTCCCCACATTGGTCACATACTGCACATTTCATCATACATCTTGGTCTAACATCATTTTATCAGCTTTATCACTCATATTTTTGCGTAATTAACTTGATCATCGTGTGTTTATTTTTAAACACACCTTTTATTTTACCCTTGCTTTCCCTACTGCTTCCTGCAAGTGGATACGTTCATTCAACTGAGGGATTTATTTCTTTTCCTTGAATTTCATTTCTGAGGGGGCATGATCACACCATCATCAATTCAATTTTTCTCAAAACAACATCAAAATGACTTCGTTATCAAACAAACTAGGGGCATAATAGTTTCCTTGATTAAAGTCAGATCTGTTGGATAGAAATCTTTGGTTCTCATGAGCTGGATATATTATGTTTCCTCATTTTATAAGATTTTTATTAAAGCTCCTGGCAGCTTCTTACTGACTTTTTGGATGACAACCAAGTTTAGAATCAGTATTATCAATTTTTGGACGACAACCAAGTTCAGAATTGGTATTTTCAAAAAAAAAATCTTTTATTGATCTTTGGACGACAACCAAGTTCAAGATCAATTCTATCAGTTTTGTTCAATCGAGTGCGAGACTGATCTCATCAACATTTTGTTCGACAACCAAGAACGAGATTCTCAATCTTTTTGAAGTCAAAATTGAAAAATTTCTTTGAATCAATGCGTTGCTCGCACATCAATTCAAACAGGGGCAAATGTAACCACCTGAATTTGGTCTGTTCTAACTATGGACCCTATTTTCCCTAAGTGTGAGCATACCCTCGATTATGTCCAAACGACCCTATTACTACTTGGCATAAATATTTGAATCTATTTAATGTCCTAGGTGATTTTTAATCACTAAATTATATTAACTGTTATAGCCATACAATTTAAATCAATTTTGACCAATTAAATCAAACCAAAATCAAACATGGCTATAGTATTTAATTATAAAAGAATTAAATAAATCCCAAAATCAAATACCCACTTGCAAGTAACCCATTCCCCTAGCCTATTTAATTTAATTAAAATGGCTATAGTTTTCTAATTATTAAAAAACAATTTCATTGTTTAAATAATTAATTCCTATATTTCTAAATGAATTAAATAAGTTTATTTCATTTATTAATATTCCCCTAAACCCCAACCTAACCTATCTCAACCACTTCTACCNNNGGTTCTAACCCTTCTCAACCCATTCACCCATGCTAATCTAATCCTAATCCTAAATTCTACCCTAACCCACCTCCTAATGTTGTCACATTCCATTAAGGAATACTTAGCAACTCCACCCACTTGAGAAAGTCCACTTTCTCAAGCTGGACTTTCTTAAAGTCCACCTTCTCAAGCCACCCTCCCTTGCTTCTTAAAGGCCTTCACTAACACCTTATTAATGAGAAGACCTTAAGCCTATGTCTCTCCCATACCTTATTAATGCCTTGGGCATTAATGCCTCTTACATCTTCATTTATGGGTCTTCTAAATTCATAAATGAACCTGGTCCCCCTCTCTCTGTCCCATTCTTCTATAAATAGAAGCCTGTTTTGAGAGCAAAGAAGCCTTCACATTAGATCAAAAACACATTGTTATGCTGTTGAATTCATCTTAGATTTACATTTCACTCTTTAGTCCATGCTTTTGCATTGTTTTCATTTCATCTTTTAGAGCTAGAATACATGCTTTATCATCTTTTTAGCTTGATTTTGAATTAAATCCTTCATGCTAGGATAGTATATGTCACTGATTTTTAGCATATTCTGAGGGCTGATATGCAACTAATCGCACTCTTTCTAGTTAGAAGGCAATAGGCCAATATTAGTGGTTTTGAATGTTTTATCTAACCATTTGGACTAATGCAATGACCTATTGAGTGTTTGTGTTGTTCTTAACAGGTTCCCAAATACACACGCACAAGTATCATTCAGATAGAATAAGTTACCTTTAGTTTGTTCACCAATACCAATCAGTTTTCCTGATTCATTGAAGATCTTTGCCTTCTTGTTTTCAAATGCTACTCTGTGACCTGAATTATTCAGCTGAGAAACACTCAGCAGATTATAATTTAATCCTTTTACCCAATAAGCATTTTCACATTTAATTAGGTTATTTAGCATTATTGTTCCTTTACCATCAACTGAACAAGGTGTATCATTACCCATTCTTACTGTACCACCATTATAATATTCAAAAGTGTTAAACTTTTCTTTGTCACCGGTCATATGGTGAGTGCAGCCACTATCTATAATCCAAATATCATTCTTACTAACCTTGGATATGAGTGCACTTTATTCATACCTTTCATCTTCATCTGAATCATCCTTCATAGCTACAAATACTATCTCGCTGTCATCATCAGGTTCGGTGTCAGTATCTTTACCTTGTTAGATTAGGTAGAATCCTAATCTCCCAAGAACACTTGCATGCATAACCCTGTCACATGGAAGAAGCAAAAGAACAGAAAGAGAGAAAAAATATGGAGGCCAAAATATCAAAGGCATCATGTTCACATACAAAAGAATAATTCTATTATGAACAATATCTCCATTTTAAAATACAAAGAGGTGATTCCTTAAAAAGGAATCATGAAACCCTAAAAGGGAAACCCTTTGGTTGGCTTAAACAACTAGAGTGAATAGGTGAGTTAGTAATTAGATCAAAATGATTTAATTAATAACCTTAAAGGTCTATTACTCTAACACCCCCCCTTAAGATAAGCTTAGGGAGAAGTTGAAACCTAGGAGACAACTGCAGAAAGCAAGAAAGATGGGTCCCGGCAACAAAGGCCTGATCAGGTACCCAAGTACAAGAAATCTTTGTAAAGCAGGGAAATAGAGAAAACCCAGTGGGAAAAATGCTACCCCAAAAAGAGATAAACTAGATGAAGGAAACAAAACCTCCAATCTAGGGAATGTCCCAAAGAAAGGAACAAGAAAGAGCATGTATAGCATCTCCGAAGCATGAAGCTGCAAACATTGTCAGAAGTAACTGCTGGAACCCCCACTGAAATAGTGCATGACCAAGTAGAGAAGACAAAGTCTAAAGAGCTGATCAATCGAAGAGGTGACCTCCAAAAGTGGGAATGAACGAGTGTTTATATAGTAGATGATACATCTCACTAAAATGCATAGGTGCCTAGCCATTGCATCCTCCTAGTACATAGGAATAAAAACTGAATACATAGATCACTCAACCAAACTAAGGAAGCAATAGAACCAACAGGTGAACCCCCCCATAATGCTGAACAAGGAGAGGTGTGACAAGAACACTGAAATGTAATGCCAGAAACAACTGCAAGAAGAAGAATCATGAACACCCATAGTGTAGAAGGAGGTACAAGCACAGGATAAAGGGCGGTGTCGAAGTAGAATAAATGATCTTCTAGAGACACATCATGGGGAAAATGTCGTGGAAGGGACACTCACTTGACAAAGGTGGATGAGCACATAAGGAAAAACATCATAACCCCCCCATGGCACTTTATAACCGAGTGCGAGTACAAACAAACACAAGGTGCTAAAAATCCTAGATATGCAAAATAAGGCACTTTATCTTAGTGCGTTTACAGAAAAAGGAATGCTACAGAAGAGAAGTATACAATGCTCAGAGAGTTAGAAAGAAGAGTGAGCCATAAGAATAGAAGCAGAGATCCCAGGACCTGTAGAACCCAAGTAATCGGCTAAAGTGTGAAAGTGAAAAACTCAAAGGAGAAAGAACTTAGAGTAGAATCTAGAGAAAAGACCCCTGCCACTGAAAAACTCACTGAACCATCTTTTCAATGATGTTTCGTTTTCCAAAAATAGAGTCCGGATGAGCAAGATATGGCTCCTGGAAGGCAAAAACAAACATCAGACTTTGACAGAAAAAAATACTATCAAAATGACAGAACCCAAAACCCCAACCTCCACCATAAAAAATATCTCGAAAAGAGCTTTCCGATGATATAAAGAAGTTGAAAAAGGCCTCCGTTTGCTCTAGATAGAGAAAAAACACCAATAGAGGCAAAAAGGGCTCCAAATTTTTTTTTATAGCCCTTGGGGCTTAACAAATCCTAGCCCTTGGGCGTATGGCGCGCAGGGGGCTGAAGGATAGAGTCCTTGGTCACCAATGTGACCACCGCTGGGGGAGAGAGGAGCCTTGGGGACTAAAAGCCCACTGGGCGGCGGAGCCGGGCGGCGGTGCCGGGCCGGTGGAGCTGGGCCAGCGGGGGCTGGGTGGCGGTGGGTCGGCAGGGGCCGGGCGGCAGTGAAGGCCGCAGTGGTGGAGCGATGGTGACGCCTTCCCCATTACGCTAGCTGTGATTTTTTAAAACCAAAAAAACCTAAAAAAATATGTTTTTTAAAAAAAAAATTCTCGGTTTTTGTGCCTGTACGACCCTGAAAACCAAATTTTTTTGCCTCAGAGCCAATGTTGTCCAAAATGGACAAGTTTTATATGGATTCTAGGTTTTTTGGGTGCTCTGAGCTCAATGGTGATGTCCGTTTGAGCCCAAAGTGACCAGAAACAAAGCCCACCTCTAAATCCACATAAAAAACTCTGAAAACTTGAAAAACCTCCTGCTTCTGAGACACTTCAACAAAACATGAACAGAGAGCCACATGATATCTTTGATACCATGTTAGATTAGGTAGAATCCTAATTTCCCAAGAACATCTGCATGCATAACCCTGTCACATGGAAGAAGCAAAAGAACAGAAAGAGAGAAAAACTATGGAGGCCAAAATATCAGAGGCATCATGTTCACATACAAAAGAATAATTATATTATGAACAATATCTCCATTTTAAAATACAAAGAGGTGATTCCTTAAAAAGGAATCATGAAACCCTAAAAGGGAAACCCTAAGGTTGGCTTAAGCAACTAGAGTGAATAGGTGAGTTAGTAATTAGATCAAAATAATTTAATTAATAACCCAAAAGGTCTATTTCTCTAACACATCTTTGCAAGCAGCTAGGTAGATAGCCTTCTTGCCTTTATCCTTGTAGTCTCAGGTATCTCTTCTTTCTGATTGTCGGTAACTTCTGTAATCTTTGTTATCACCTCTGCCAGATTTCTTCTCAAAAGATCTGCCATTACCTTTGTCAGCTTTCCTTCTGTTAGGACATCTTGCATCAAAGTGTCCAATCTCTTTACAATTAAAGCATACAAGTGGTAACTTTCCTTTGTATTTACCTTTGCCTCTTTGCATTCTCCTTGCCACGAGTGCTTCTATTTCATCTAGATTTTCTTCTTCACTTTCACTTTCACTCTTTTCTAGATGTGTGTCTCTGACTGGATTTGCTTATTCTCATAGAAGACTTAAATGCAAACTCTAAGTTTGGTAAGACACTATTATCAAAGTTATTCATCTCAAATGAAATCAGTCTACCAATTAAAATATCAAGAGTAACTATATTTTTTTCTACTACTCTCATTTCTTGAAAAGCAGAAACTCTAATAGCATATATAGGAAATAAGGTTCTTAAGATTTTTCTTACCACTGTTTCTTCTTCAAGTGTACCTCCAACACCTCGTATAGCATTGACTACTTATTTTATTCTTGTGCTGTACTGTGTGATGTTTTCTCCTTCTTTCATTCTGAGATCATCAAATTTTCCTCTAAGGCTTTTTGCCTTGGCTCTCAGAACATTTGCATCACCGCCATGTACAAGCTTCAGTTTGTCCCACATTTTCTTTG
>MU228248.1:2612882-2636379 GCA_018584345.1 Thuja plicata | reverse complement strand
TCACTTAGTGAATACTTGACTTTTATGCATTGCTGAAAGCATAACCTTTGTTCCATTGATTCTCTGAAGTCTTTGGCATTATGTACATGATTGTACAGATGATATCAAGTTGACATCAATGACAATATAAACCATTAACTGATTTTATGCCTTGCATTATCTTCAATTTAACATTATCAAACATTCAATCAGTTACATGTCATCACTAACACCAAAATCAAAATGCAAATTTTATAAGTCAGGTTCACCAAAATGAACAATAATAAAAGGGAAGAAATGCAAAGGGATTGATTAGTCCTCCTTTTCCAACTTGAACATTCAGAAGGAAGATGTCCCAATAGGATCAAATAAGACATAAGCACTGAATGAGACAATGATCCTTCGCTAAAGATGTGCAAATTGAAAATGGAAAGAGGAAAGATAAAATGTAGAAGACAAAATAGACAAATAGAGACAAAATTGGAGATAATAGACTGATAACTAATTGCCAGAAACCATAAATGAGCTGAATTGGGGCCCAGGCTATTGTACTAGACTGGGATTTTAGTTTGGACCAAAATTACAGGGTACAAAATGTTTCAAAAATTATGTACCTGGGAGCATAACATTTAAGATGTTCTGTTCTAGGCACTTTTGATTGAAACTTTTAGGGACTCTCTAACTGTTCACAATCTGCCCAAAAAAGTTCCAATAGCTTTGTAACCCATTCTTGCTCACAAAAAATAGGGAAAAGTTTGGGTAAAATGGGTTTTCCTTAGTCAAACCCCTATTTAGGAATCAACCTTGAAAATGGAAGGAAATTTCATAGAGGAAAGTAAATAAAAAGGTAAATATTTGATTCACCTTTCATAAACCCTCATGAACAGATGTAGAAATCAATCATGTTCATGAAGATGCTTGAATGTGCTTGAATTAAAGGAGTTTACCTTTAAATTTATAATATAATCAAGTATTCCCTCACAAATGCATGGATCTATGAATGTCACTCCTAGATCTTCAATGTAGATATGCTTGATAATCACTTGCAATGAAGGAAAGATAAATGCAGATGGAAGGGAGGATCTTCTTTCTTGATTGGGAAATCCTCTACTTTTCCATCATGGGATAGAATATTTCTCCAATAGAGAATATTTCCTTGGAATTGGCTTGGATGATTGAGACAAAACTAGATCTTGGATGCTTGCCTTCAAATCTTGAATCCAATTGCTTGAATGCTTGATTGCTTCATCTCTTGAAAATGCTTGGTTGCTTGCAATTGATAATAAATGTATATGAATACATTTTTAAAATGAGGAGAGATAAGGTATTTATATGCTTCCTCCATCATTTTGGGATTCAAAAATAAGCCAACCAACTACGTGATCTAATTTCTCACTAGAATCCCAACATAGGGCTCTAGGCCAAATTTGGACCAAAAAAAGTGGGAACATAACATCTCAAATGTTATGTTCATAAGTACATAACATTTGAAATTTTATGCACCTAGGGTTTTGAGATGAAATTGGGACTGTGCATTGGGATGGTGGAAAATATGCAGGAAAAGAAGAATTTGGTTGCTAGAAGCAAGCATAACAGACATCAGATCTCGAAATCACCAAAGTCGGGCCTAGTAGAGCATCCAATTATGGGTGCTAACTTTTTAGGATGGTACATTTGACCCCACTCTATTAGGAGTATGAGACAAAATCATGCTCATGGTAAAGTAGATCAATGCATAAGAACAATCTTATTAAGGTCAAGGAGACAAAGAAACATTGAGCCCCCAAGTGACTTAAGTCATTATCAAATCCAAAGGAGAGTAAGATTGAAAAGCCCAAGGAGAGTAAGAGGAAGAAGAATAGCCTTATGATTTGGGAACCCAACTCTAAAAGGGTTGAATTCAATAACAAACTCCCCCAGTGCTTCTATAATTTTAGAACTTCCATTGAGAATCATTAATCTTCCCTAGTATGATGATGTTTAAGATTATTTCATGGAATGTGAGGGGGTTTAATACCCTTGATAGAAATAATATTGTAAGGAGATTCCTACATATGGATAAGGATAAAGATTTTGTATTGCTCCAAGAAGTAAAATTCACTGATTTCTTACCAAAGACCAATCATACATTAATATGGAAGGATGCTTTCCAATTCATCACTAATCATGCTAAGGGGAGAGGTGGGGTTGTTATTCTTATGAATCCAAAGTGGGCCCATTCTATTACTGGATTTGGTGCTTCTCCATGCAATATGGTTTTTTGGTGTATCTTTTTGGTGTATCATAACCCAATGATCCCATACTTTTGGTATATGATCTGTAGATGCTCCTAATGACCACAAATATGGGAGTGATCTATGGAATTAGTTATGCAACCTTCCTGATATCCCCATAGGTGGTTGGAAGTGACTTTAATATGATAGAGAACAAGTATGCTAAGTTTGGAGGCATATATATGGAATGGAAAGGCAATGCAAAACATTTTTGGTCTATATTCAAATCCAAATTCAAATTGTTTGATCCTTTGGATGGTAATAAATATGTGTGCAAGAGTGTTTGGTACACATGGTGTAATTCCCAAAAAGGGGGTAGAAGGATTTATTGCATGCTTGATAAGATTTATGCCAATAAAGATTTGTGCAATTTTATAGCCCCTAATGGTGGTGGTGAATTGGTTGAGGTATACTCCTATACGTTATTAGATCATCAACCCATTAGATCTACTATTTCACTGATTACCACTGATGATACCAAAGTGAGTAAGGAAGGGTCCTTTATTCTGAACACTACATTACTGAATGATGAAGATTGTAGGTATGTTATCTTTACTCTTTTTACCTCCAAGGGAACATAGGAGGAAAATGTAAAGACTAGAAGCCAATTCAAACTTATCATCTCAAAAAGGATTGATGAGGAGGACAATCAACTCCTTGAATCAAATATCTCAATCAAGGAAATATGTGATACCATTGAATTGCTCAGTAATGATAAGACACCTAGTGATGAAGAGCTTCCTATTGAGTTTTATAAAACTAACATTGAATGGCTAAGACTTGATCTTTACAACCTATAAAAGGAAGTTATCCACAGAGGTTCTCTGGGTAGTGGGATCAACAAAGGCATTATCAAGTTATTTCCTATAAAGGGAGGTAAGACTCTTGTTAAAAATTGGAGACCTATAACTCTTTTGAATGTCTCCTATAATATCCTTGCTAATTTGATTGCAAGAAGAGTTGAGAATATATTGCCCAAATTCATTAATAACACCCAAACTAGCTTAATCAAGGGAAAATACATACTGGATAATCTTATTACTAGTTGAGAGGCTATGGAATGGGCCAAGAACTTAGGACATAAAGTTTCTATGCTTCTACTTGATTTTGAGAAAATCTATGACCGGGTTGAATGAACCTTTTTAATGATGGTTCTTAAAGCCTTTGGTTTCCTAGAACTCTTTTGCAAGATGGTCAATACCCTACTTCAAGATGCCTCAACATAGGTAGAGATCAATGACTCTCTTGCCCAAAGCTTTTCCCTTGAAAGATCTATCGGGAAAGGGTTCCCACTAGCCCCTTCTCTATTTGTGATTGCATTTGATGCTCTTCATTACTTGTTAATAAACCAACATATCTCTCCCAGGGTGAAGGGAATCACTCTTCCTAATGGTGAAGACTTGATTAATATTCAATTTGTAGATGATACTGCGTTGTTTGTTAGATTTGAGGAAGAAAACATGAACATATTAGTGAACAAGTTGGGTATCTTTTCCCTTGCCTCTAGAGCTAAAATATCCAAGTGAAAATCTAGTATGTTGGGGTGGGAAGACAACCCTCCCATATGGTGTAATAGATTTTATTTTTAATGGGAAGACCCATCCAAGAAAGTGAGGTATCTAGGGATTCCCTTTACAATCTCCCCCAATCTTAGAGATATGTGGCGTTGGATTAAAAATAAAATAGACTCCAAATTGGACAGATGGAACATACACTACCTTTCATTGGGAGGTAGGTTTCAAGTTTGTCAGAAGACCCTTGCCTCCTATAGTTTATATTATGCTCCAATCTGACTCTCTTCAACATATATCATATCAATGACATTCAGAAGAGAATCATAGCCTTTGGAGAAGGGAAGAAGACACAACATGCAGTCAGGTGGGATGGTGTTGTATGGACAAGGGCAGAGGGGGAATTGGTTTGAAACATTAGGTGGCAAGGCATAGAATTGGATACCAAATGGATTGTTAGGGATCTTGAGGGAGATGAGCCTTGGAAGGCTCTCATCATGAATAACATTGTATTAGCCTCCCCAAGAAGGAAAAAATGTTGAAGCACCTCTCCATCAGTGATATTCTTACCTCCAAATGTGATTTCACCCCTATTGGGTCAAGGGCCCTCCACAGTCTATGGAAGGCTTGGGAAATTGTCTAATGTAGAATAACTACATGTAGTTTCAGAGTGAATAGATATAAGGTAGTGGGCAATAGGTCCATTTGGTGGAACTTGGAGCATAAAGGGAAGTCGCTTCCTCTTTTACAAGGATGCTAAATAAGGAAATGGGCAGATAAGGGCATCAAAATGTTTCAGTGATATCCTAACTAATGATGCCCTCATAGATTGGATTACTTTGAGCTCTAAGTATTGTATCCCTTAGTCAAACTAGATGACCTACCCCATTCTTAAAGAGGCCTGCCATATGTTCAGTACCCCTATTACATATGTAGGAGAGGATGAGCACCTCTCTAACATCAAGTGGTCGGATGACTCTCCTGTTAGCAATGTTAAAGCTAAGGATATTTATAAAAGTTTGGCCAACAATGTCTCTATATTTGATCACATTAATAATTGTTGAAACTTGTCTCATTCTAATGAATTTTATCAAAAGAAATTGCAGATCCTATGGGCAATAATTTGTGAGCCCAAGAAATCCTACTTTAGGTGGATGCTTATACTACATAAGTTATCTTTTAAAAAACATTTTGCTTACTCTAACCTTTGTTTACTTTGCAGGAAATCATAAACTATCAAACATATTTTTATTGAACGTGTATATGCTAATGAAATTTGGACTATGATTTGCAATGGTTTTATGAATTGGAAATTGAATAACAATATTTTTTTTTTGAGATTATCTTTGGTTACTTTGAAAACATTGAAAATACTCATAATCTGTTTTGGCTACTTCTTTCTAATGAAATTCTTTTGGCATATCTGGAAGGTTGGAAATGAGGAAGTGTTTAGTGGATCTACGAGAGTGCTTACTAAGACAAATAAAAGGCTCACATTCTTTAACATTATCTTGCAGGTGACTACTACTATGGAGATTGCAAAAGGAAAGTTCTACCAATTACTATATGATGGGGTTACCATAGTCAACCAAAATGCTTGATGAGGTATGGGCACACAAGGACATACAACTCAGAGACCTATCCTACGTTCCACAAGCACCTTTTGGAGTTGCAAAACAGAGTAAATGAGATGGAAGCCGAGAAGAAAATAGAGGAAAAGAAGAAGGGGAAGAAGCATGGATCGAGGATTTATTTCAACAGTGATAGAAATTCAGACATTTGGGTTATGAACTCCATTGCTGACCGTTCTGCTATATCTCCTCCACTTGGGAAACTTAAGTGGGATGAGTTTGAGAAAAGTAGGAATCAGTGATAAATTGCATATGCATATCTTTGCCTTGTAGATATATCTATCTGTGTGTTAATTGTGATCATGCTATGTAAACATTAAACTTATATAATCGCTATCTTTCGATGTGTAATCAACTAGATCTAACTGATTAGTACTCTAATCTACAAATTGTATGAAGATCATTGTTGTAATGTGCCTTTACTATATCTAAAATTGTTTTTATCCAAAACTTCGAATGATAAACACAAACACTTAAATCTAAAAAATTCATATTTATATCTCAGTTTAAGAAAAGAAGGAATCACTGATAAACTTCATATTTGTATCTTAGCCTTGTTGATAGATCTATCTGTGTTAACTGTGATGATGCTATGTAAACATTAAACTTATATACTCGCTATCTTCCGATGTGTAATCAGCTAGATCTAACCGATTAGTACTCTAATCTACAAATTGCATGAAGATCGTTGTTGTAATGTGCCTAAATTTTTTTTATCCAAAACATCGAATGATAAACACACACACACTTAAATCTAAAAACTATGTAAACACTCCCATCGACCACTTATTCTCTCAATATTATTATTAAAATCTTTCTTTCATACATTAAACTATACAAGAACAAATTCAAGGTTATTTAATTCCACTCATGAAAGCCTCTATCTTTTGAAGAAAAGTGAAGGCAATACCTAAAAATTGACACCTAGTGCGGAAATGTGAGGAAGGGGAATCTCAACGCCTTCTTTTGTGAGAAGGTGAAGGAAGGAACAAAAATGATAGCTTTTAAAGCTTTTAAAGTGGATATTCAATCAGATGATGAAAAGCTGAAAAAGAAAAAAAGAATAAAACTTTGTTTCTGACCCTTCGCTTTATATATTTATAATGGGATGGGACCCACGTTGGGAATGGACCCCACCATGGTATGGATGTAATGTTAACGTACTCAACAGCCCCTGAAATTAATATGTTTCGCACGGACGTCGGCATTTGGGAAGCCAAGCAACACGAGTGGACAATTTCCGTGCGTGTGGAAGGATATTCCATTTATTATTATTATTATTATTGTTGTGTACTTGTTGCTTCCAACTTATACTACTAGGAGATCATATATTTTGCTAGAACTCATCTTAAATTCTCTGCTTTCTATGCCACCCATCTTAAATTATATTATCTATTGATGCTTGTTTCTTTGCATGACAAAAATTAAGTTATCTAAGTTAGGATAAGAACAATGTGGTTTGCAGGGCACTATCCTTTAATTTATAAATGTCAAGTATAATAATAATACTCTTGTAGCCAGTTACGTTTTGTAGTGAGGATAACAATCACATTGATTCGTAAATGCCAAGTATAATAATAATACTCTTGTAGCCAACTAGGTTTTGTAGTGGGGATAACAATCACATTGGTTTGTGAATGCCAAGTATAATAATAATACTCTTGTAGCCAGCTAGGTTTTGTAGTGAGGATAACAATCACATTGAGGGTGACTACCACGTTGCTTCATGGTTAGAAATGATAACTATCATATAGATTCATAGTGAAGGTAAATAAATATGTTTCGTACAGTCGTCGACGTTCGGAAAGCCAAGCAACATGAGTGGACAATTTCCGTGCGCATGGAAGGATATTTGATTTAGTATAATATTAGTATTATGATTTATGGACTTGTTGCTTACAACTTATACTTGTAGACCATAACCTATATTTTGCTAGGAGCCCATCTTAGATTTCTTCCTTTCTATGCCACCCATCTTAAATTATATTATGTTGATGTGTGTTTCCTTGCATGATAAGAACATTGTGGTTTTCATAGCACCCATCTTGTAATTTATAAATGCCAAGTATAATAATTGTTTCTTGTAGCCAACTAGATTTTGTAGTGATGATAACTATCATATTAGTTCATAGTGAGGGTAACTATCATAGTGCTTCATGCCTAGAATTTATAGTGTATTCAATTGAATTGAATAGAAAGAGATTTTCTTCAACATTTATTAGGTAAAAATTATTTAAAGGATAGTGGACTGGTTTTATTTATTTATTATTAGGTAAATGTTTTGATCTGAAGTTATAAACTATTGGGGTTACAAATGGGAGATCTCATCTTTTATAGGATTTGAATCATGATAGGAAGAATACCACAACAACTTAACCATCACAACATGCCAATGTTGACCTTAGGATAGTGGATTTTATTATTTAATATTTCTGAATTGATTGTTTTTATTGCTTTAATCTAATGATGAAATTTTAAGTTTTTTTTTCAATTTTTTTAGTAATTTTTTCAAAGAGATTGTTGTTGAAGCATTCATGTATTTTGTTTCAATGTTGTTTGAGGGTTAGCATTCTAATATAAAGTGTCTTTTTTCAACTACTCCAGTTGTGCGAGATAAAGTGTCTTTTTTCAACTACTCCAGTTTTGTTTCTTCCATGTTTGTGTCCATCCAAAAAAACTGGAATCAAAATTTTGAAATTCCAATTTTGCCCCAAAATGGGCATAAGCATCTTCCACCTAAATAGGTGGAATTGGAATTTCGAATTCCAATTCCAATTCCAATTTTTATAAAAACAAATTTAATATCTCGTCAGATCCGTGACTTTTCCAAACCTTCATTCTGAAATACATTGGTATATTATATTTCTATAAGGATATAACACATATCTATACATATACACATATATGTGTATATACACAATATACACATATATGTGTATATACATAATATACACACATATGTGTATTATATGTTTATATACACACATATATGTATAGACACACACACACACACACATATATATACACAATATATGTACATATATGTGTATATACACAATATACACATATATTTGTATATACACAATATACACATATATATGTATTATATATGTACACACACACAATTAATATTATTAATCAATTTTGAATTGGAGTAGTATTGGGATTGTATTAGTTGCCAAGTTGAATATGCAGTGATATAAGAACATAGAATTGTTGTAGGAGCATGAAAATTTGGGTTTTTTGTATTATTATTTTTTTAAAAAAATTAACCGTATTCAAAGAAATTAAGAAATAAAAAATTAAAAATATTTATGCATCTTCTCAGTCATCTTACGGGTGAACCAAACAGGTCTAGCCCATATTTTGGAAATCATTTTCAGGATAAGTATCTTCCAGAATTGTAGCATCTTCCAGAATTGACTATATCCAACATTTGGTATTCCAGCACCCAAATGGGCCCTTAGTGAAGGCCTTCTTGTGGTTTTGTTTTACATAAATTCTCTCTAACCAATTTAATAACGACTCTTAAATGATATATAATTCAAAATTTTTGGCTAATGAAAATAAGACAACTATCTAACACTTTTTGAAGTAGCCGAGGTGTGAAAATGTTTTTAAATTGTTTGACAATTGAGGCAAATGATGTTTAAGAAGAGCTAAATTTAATGTTCTAATCTTTATTTTATGTTACGTATACGCGAACTCAAAAATTGACTCATATTAACAATTATCTTGTCTCAATATTAAATTGGTCCAAACCAATCCTATCTAGTCATTCCTATAACTAAAAGAGTTAATAAGTTGCCATCAATGAAAAACTAAAAGAGTTAATAATTTGCCATCAATGAAAAACTTAAACTCATCATTTCACCGCCAACATCCATCATAATTCCAAAAATACCCCCCTTTGGAATTGATGGAAAAACATAATGAAAATTCTTCTCATCGATCACCAAAACATATACAGAGCAATATAACCATCTGCAATACATTACTCTACACTGAATATCAATCACACCGATCACTCCTTCAGCTGTATTTTCACCATACCAAGCACTCCCCCTTTGACAAAAATGACAAAGGTACAAAAGTGATCTTAAAAAAAAATGAAAACTTACCTATCACAGTCTCTCAAAGAATTTTCTAAGACTTGCTTTTGTTGTATCCAATGAACTCTCCCATGATTTATGCAAGTGCAATGTAGCTTGAATATGTCCATGTAGAATAGAAGCTAAATCCTCTATGGCTTCAAGTGTACTCATATAAGGTAACCCAAGTGTTACCTCTATATCTTTAACATTATGTTGCATAACATCAATTGTGGGAATCAAATAGGTTTGTAACTCCAGTAAGGTAGTGATCCTCTTGTCTTGTTCTCCTTGCAATGTTTTGAGCTTATGATTAAACAATATTAACTTGGGAACCATAAGTGCTAGCCGAATGTGCAATACGATCAAAATTAGCAATTAAATATTTAAGCTCCTTCTTGTGTGTGTATATTTGTGCACCTGTTACCTGCGACACAACACTTCAATAAGTCATTATGTTAGTGAGAAACAAGGGTTAATGAGCATATTAAAACCCTAACATCGACCTATTGCTTTCTAAGTAGGATGAGTGTACCAAATAACATAACAACCCTCATATTATGCTAATACCAGTGACATAAACAACCTAGCATGAAAGATTCAAGTTTAAAACAACTATTTGATTACTTAAGCATGCATATTAGTCTAAAAATGAGCATTACAACCATGTAAGAAAATAAATTATGGAGTGTTCATGAAGCTATGAAGGAATGGGTAGCATAACAATGCTTTGAGATCCCTTCAAAATCTTTGCATAACAACACTACTATTCAAAAAATGAGGCTTCTTATGAGCTACAAATCCCTTCAATTTATAGAGGAATGGAAGAGAGAGAGAGGGGAGACAAGGTTAATTAATGGAGCCCCTAAGGTCATTAATGAAGTGTAAGAGCCATTAATGCCTTGGGCATTAATGAGGGATGGGCAAGAGGAAATATCCATTAATGAGTCATTAATGAAATTCATTTAAGAGGCATGGGAGTGAGTAAGGCTCAACTTGGCAAGTTGGTCCTTAGAGAAGTCATGCTTGAGAAAGTTGACTTTCTCAAGTGGGTTGAGTCCCTAATCACTTCCCTAATGGAATGTGATATCATTAGGAAGGGGGTTAGAATTAGATTAGGATTAGAAGAAGGTTAGCAAGGGTGAATGGGTTGGAAAAGGTTTGAACCTAGGGTCCAAGTGGTTGAGTTGGGTTAGGTTGGGGGTTTAGAGGAATATTAATGAAATAAATTAAACTTATTAATTCATTCAAAAATATGAAATTTAATTATTTAAACAACTTAATTGCTTTTTAATAATTAAAGGACTATAGCCAATTAATTAGATTAATCAAGCTAGGGGATTGGTTGTTTTGTAAGTGAGCAAATGATTTAGGACTTTATTTAATTCCTAGTAAATTAATCATTTTAACCATGTATTTGATCGATTATTAATTTTGGCTAAAACAATTAACTTGGTGATTTTGATCACCTTAGGAAATTAAATTGATTCGAAGAATTATGCCAAGCAGTAACAGAGTCGTTTGGACATAATCGAGGGTATGATCACACTTAGGAAAAATAAGGTCTTTATTCGTAACAGACTAAATCTGGGTGGTTACATTTGCCCCTCTTTGAATTGATGTGCGAGCAACGCATTGATTCAAAGAAAGTTTTTGATTTTGACTTTAGAAAGATTGAGAATTTCATTCTTGGTTGTCGAATGAAATGCTGATGAGATCAGTCTCGCACTTGATTGAACTAAACTGATAGTATTGATTTTGAACTTGGTTGTCGTACAAAGGTCAATAGAAGATTTTTAAAAATACCAATTCTGAACTTGGTTGTCGTCCAAAGATTGGTAATACTAATTCTGAACTTGGTTGTCGTTCAAAAGCCAGTATGAAGCTACCAGGAGCTTAATAAAATATTTTAAAATGAGGAAACACAAGATATCTAGCTTATGAGAACCAAAGCTTTCTATCCAATAGTTCTGACTTAATCAAGGAAACTATTATGCCCCTAGTTTGTTTGATAACGAAGTCATTTTAATGTTGTTTCGAGCAAAAATTTGATTGATGATAGTGTGATCATGCCCCCTCGGGAATGAAATCGAAGGAAAAAGAATAAAATCCATCTGAAAAAGTATATATCACTTGCATGGAACGGGTATGTCAGAATAGATTAGAAGAAGCAAAGAAACAGGGGTGTGTTTTTGAAAAAACACACATTTTACCAAGTTAATCACATTAAAAAGGTGAGTTTGATTTTGTTCCCAATAGATCAGAGATTTTGGGAAGCATGGGTATGTAGATATCTTGGATTTCAGATGAATTAAAAATAGAAAGAAGTTTGAGCTCAAATCCTTATGTTGTTCTTTCAAAAATGCATCATGCAATCTCTAAATGCAGCTATATGCAGACTCTTAGGACTGTCACTAATTTGCAGATATTGTAACATTTTATCATCATTGGGCACTTTTTAGAACAGATACTACCTGATAGTATAACCATCACTAATACCCATTGATATTATGAAAGTATAAATACTATGTTTATTGGAATGTCAGAAATAGGCTTAGGCATCAAGGCATAGAAGTCAAGATAACAAAATAGTCACCTTCCTTTTATTATCTCAGAATTTGTGTAAGGCAAGATATTGGAGCCGCAATGACCTTGAAAATTCATATCCTTGCGTACATTATGCTTCGTATACCTTAGAGAGAATATGAGTCAGAAAACAAACAAGGAGATTGTCCCAAACTCACCATAGTTTATACGTAACAAAGATCGAGATATATGATGCTATCCACTCTGTGTGGTAGCTCTTACCATAAAAATCTATGTTAGGTAAAATTTATAGGATCATACGAGAACAATCACCATACACAGAAAACCAAGAAAAACATTATCCACCCCATCCTTGTGACTCTTTATCTTTGTACAGACGGCATTGAGTAACTAAGAAGACATAATAAATGATCAATTATGAATCAAGCAAATCAAGTTTATAATTACTTAGAGGCCCCTAGTTGAAAACATCATCAAGACATGAAAGAATCATAATCAAACCAATATTAAACTATGTGTTTAAGTAGTACTTGTTTATTCATTTGTCAAAAACAGTAAAGATTCATCAATCAAAAAGTTGGAATACAAGCAATATGGTGTTTCAGGTATGTGCATTGAGAGGATAATTCATCCATGTTTGTGATCCAATATAGCTTTGTAGGAACTCTGTTAATGTAAATGTCACATCTGGATATGTGATGTTTGAAAAGACACCCTTGTTTTGAAAAGTGACATTGTTTTGCATGTATCAAGAAACATTGTGTTCGTGAGGCAAACCATCCTAGAGAAATCTAGAAAATACAACCTACCATGCTAGCAAAGATGCCCCCAGTGTAGAATGACCTATTCCTAAGATGCAAATGCAGACAAATCCCAAGCGAGGGTAAGGTAACCATTTAGGAAATGAAGTCAGCGTTTTAGCACAGGTAAAATTGTGAAGGCCTAGTGTCAACAATGTATTGATAGATGGAGCGCTGAACACAAGTGACACCTGATTGCCAGGTTTTCACCACTTGGAAAGAGCTTTTCTTTCTTTTTGCTACCAAGATGTCTATTTTACCAGTGCTCATCAAGGCACTTTTCTCTTTTTCAAATTTTTTGCTATTTTTTCTTTTTTGAATGTTTTTGTAGTATCAAGGTGCCTGTTTGCCAGGTTTTCACCAAGGATATCCTTTCTTCAGGACTTTTTCCATTTTGTTTGGATTTCTTCAGGATCAATTTTCTGAATAGTTTTGGTATTTTGTAAAAACTTTTTGCTGTACAGGCTCTGCTAGCCGAACATCAAGTGTAGAATCGCTTCAAATGTAGCATGTTGATAGGATCTGGAAGAACATCTCCCTCAGGTGTAGCCAACTAATAAGCTCCAATCCCAAAAGTAGTAGTGATAACATAAGGTCCCAGCCAATTAGGTTCAAACTTTCCTTTCTGCTCTCTGTTAGGCTGGTTCTTAGGATTCTTTTTTAGGATGAGATCTCCCACTTCAAACTTGCATGGTTTGACCTTCTTATTGTAGCCTTTTGACATGCGTGCTTGGTATACCTTTAGATGGTCGAACGCCTATTATTTGCGCTCATCTAATAGGTCCAAAGAATTCACCTAATCAATGCGGTATTGCTCATCAGTAACCAGACCTTGTAAAGATATCCACAAAGATGGGATTTGAATCTCAATAGGTAGTACTGCCTCGGCGCCATAGACTAGGGAAAATGGTGTATCTCTAGTTGGTGTTCTGATGCTTGTTCTATAGGCCCATAGTGCCAGATTCAGTTGTAGATGCCAGTCTCTACTAGTCTTACTTACAGTTCGGTGTAGGATTTTGAGAATAGTTTTATAAGATGCCTTAGCCTGTCCATTACCTTGAGGGTAATAGATTGAGGAGCAATGTTGAGTGATATGGAACTATTCACAAAGGTCATTAATGTCTTGATTTTTAAATTGGCCCCCATTATCTATTACAATTGAAGAGGGTATCCCATATCTACAGATAATGTAGTTCAAAATGAACATAGCCACCTGTTTGCCAGTGGCTTTGATTAGCGGCATGGCCTCGACCCACTTTGTGAAATACTTAGTGGCCGTAATAATGAACTTGTGTCCATTTGAAGAGTTGGGATATATTTGTCCAACCAAGTCAAAGGCCCATTGCTGGAATAGCCAATGTTTTATGAAAGGTATAAGTTCTCTGGCAGGAGCATGGATGAGATTTCCATGTGACTGAAATTTATGACATGTTTTTGAGAATTGAATAGCATATTTTTCCATGGTAGGCCAGTAATAGCCAACCCTGAGAAATTTATTTGCTAATGAAAATTCATTCGAGTGTGATCCACATACACCCTTGTGGAAATCTGTTAACACACGGTCGAACTCTTTGAGTTCTAATAATCTAAGAAGTGTACCGTTGAGACTTCGTTGATATAGGTTGTTAGTAATGAGGACATAACATGATGTTGTCCTAATCAGTGATCTTTTCTCATTTCTGAATAGATTAGCAGGAATGGTTTGGTCAGTAAGGTAGGTAATGATATTGGCATACCGAGATTGGTCTGGGGTGTTCAAAGCATAGATTACTTGGTATTCAAGGGTATCAAAGGCAGGATAGGATATTTCTTCCACCAAGTAGTCATAGCAGAATTGATGTTCTTCCAGTTGTAACATGGATGCCAAGGTAGCCATAGCATCTGCAGCTTTATTCTTTGATCTTGGTATCTGCTGGAAGGTGATGAAGAAAAAATACATCTTTAAGTCATCAACCAGTTGCTTGTAGGGAATCAAATTCTCATCTTTCATTTGGTACTCCCCATTGACCTGATTGATAATTAGTTGGGAGTCACCATATATGTGTAACTCGACAATCTTCCACTCCATAGCTAGCTTGAGTCCGTTTACCAATGCTTCATATTCTAAAATGTTGTTGGTGCATGGAAACATCAATTTGTAAGATTTGGGAATCTTGTAACCTTGAAGAGTGATGAATAGGACCCCTGCTCCAGAGCCTTGTTGAGTGAATGAACCGTCAAAGTACATCTTCCATGGATATTCAATTAGATGCATGATTGTTTCATCAGGGAATTTAATCATTAAAGGTTCATCATCCTGGAGTGGTGAATCAACCAATTGATCTGCAAGGACCTATCCTTTAATAGCCCTCCTTTCGACATATTCAATGTCAAACTCACTTAGAATTAGGACCCATTTTGCCAAATGCCCTATTAATACTGTTCTGCTTAGGAGATATTTTAGAGGATCTATCTTAGCAATGAGCCTCACTATATGAGAGAGCATGTAGTGCCTTAATTTTTTTGATGCGAAGACGACTGCTAAGCATGCTTTTTCAATAATGCTGTAATTGAGCTCATAGGCTACCAGTGTTCTACTAATGTAGTAGATAGCTCTTTCTTTCTTTGTTTCATCTTCTTGAGCTAATAAGACTCCTAATGATGTAGCTGTAGCTAAAATATAGAGGAGTAATGGCTTTCCATGAATAGGTGCCATAAGAATAGGAGTAGCTAGGTACCCTTTCAATTCTCTAAAGTTGGCTTCACACTGTTCATCCCATTTGAAGGTAACCCCTTTATGTAGTAATTTAGTATGTGCATGGTCAGTATCTTAAACCTTTCTTTTATTAAAGATAACATAGGCAAGTGTTCTTTCTTTTCCCCTATCTACAAGTTGTGACATGAATCTCTTGATTAACTGGAGTCTCCCTTGTAGTGTCCTCATTTGACTGATGTTGCGTGGAGGAGTAATCTCTAGTATAGCCTTAACTTTAGTGGGGTCTACCTTAATTCCTTTCACTGAAACAATGAATCCTAGGAGCTTCCCTAATTGGACCCCAAAGGCACATTTCTTTGGATTGAGCCTGAGTTGGAACTATTCTATAGGATCCAATATCTTTCTTAAGTCATCAATGTGAGTACCTCTTTCTTTGGATTTAGCCAATGTGCTGTCCATGTAGTCCTCCATGTTCTTGTGCATCATGTCATGGAATATAGTTGTCATGGCTCTTTGATATGTTGCACTGAAATTATTTAACCCAAACGACATGATGTTCTAGCAAAGGTGCCCCATGCGCATGTAAATGTAGTTTTATCTTGATCCTTAGGGGCAATTTTGATTTGGTTATAGCCCGAGAATCCATCCATTAAAGAATACATCTGGTAGCCTGCTGTGAGGTCTATGATCAGGTCAATGTTAGGTAGAGGGAAGTCATCTTTCAGACATGCTTTGTTCAAGTCTCTGAAGTCCGTACATATCCTGATAGATTTATTAGTTTTAGACATGGGGACCACATTGGAGATCCATCCTGCATAGGCAATGACTCTAATAAATCTGGCTTTCAAAAACTTCTCTAGGTCTACTTTTACTAATAATGTAACATGAGGATGCATCTTTCTAAGTTTTTGTTTCACGGGCTTGATCCCAGGGGCTATAGATAAGTGATGCATGATTAGATTAGGATCCAGCCCTGGCATATTGGTATAAGACCATGCAAAGTTAATCTTCTTCTCTTTCAAGAATTTCGTGAACTGTACTGTATTCTCTTCTTCATACAAGGATTGTGCAAGATGTACTATTTGAGGATTTTCAACGGTGCCCAAATTTACTGGCTGTGTTGGTTCAATCAGTATAGAAGACCTTTCTTTAAAGTGTTTGGGGAGGATATCAAGAGTCTCATCCTTTGGTGCCTCTGAGAGGTTTTCACCATTATATGCATCTTTTCTTTTTACTATTTTGGGATCTGATATTGCCACAAAGTGGTTTTCACCATTAGTCCTCTTTTTCTTTCTATTTTTCCATTTTTGACTGAGAAACCTGATATCCTCTTGTGACATGTTCTCGCTCCTTGCATTGGTGGAAGAAGGGTAAGGTTCACAAGCATTGAGATAACAAGCTAGGGTGTGGTCATGGGAAATTTGAGGATAGGAGTAGGATCTATTTCAGTCCAATCAATTAGGTCTGGAAGTATCAATGATAGGGAGTCAGACTCTGGGAAAGATAGCATCACACTAGCATCAGTACCATTAACCGACATGACATGGTCTGTTAAATTAATTTCTTAAATGTTTAGATCAATAAGAGTGAGATCATCGTTAAAAGGGTCATTGTTAGTTATATGTGGATCAAACTCTAGTGACTTTTCAGTAGAAATATCATCATCATCTCTTCGTAAAAGGAGGCTTCTTACTTGTAGCCTATGAAATTCTTCTAGACTGATGTAATCACTAGTTTCTTCATCAATGATTGGGGGAAGGAACTCTTCTTCTACTTCAGGATTATCAGTGTCATTGACAAGAGTGTTTTTCTATTTACGAGGATCTGAAGGTGCCGCAAACATGTGGATTGTGTCTATTCCAATATCTTTAGTGGCGACAAATAGCTCTTCCCATTCATAATCATTAGAGTCAGTGACCTCATCATCAGATCTGTTTAAGTATTCAACAATGGTTATTTCATGTAACCGATTAGCTAATTGTGGATCAAAGTGGGGTAGATCAAGGATATGTGAAACTATGACCAATTTCCCCCAGTTAGGATGTAAATCATGTTGTCGGGGTGTCTCTTGAGTAACTGTTGCTATCAATGATATCTCTGGACCAGCTACTATTGTGTCTCGTACCTCTTGAATGAGAGGTTGTGCTAACAAAGGGGTGTGAAAATCTTGTGGTACCTCAAAGCTGGGTACATAGCATTCTCCTTGGTAGTTGGGATCCTCTGTGCCAACATGTAATAATATTTCATAGGACCACTACTCTAGTTCATCTGTTTCATCAATCCCTTTATCTGAGTCTGGACTACCTTTTGAAGCGGGTTTATCAATTTTAGTATTAAAACCCAGTCCTATTTTGTCTCTGGTATTTCATAACTCCATGGGTATAGGCTCAATAAGCCCTTGTCCTGTGTCATTTAGAGGTCCCTTTCCTTTGTATCCCATCTACTTTAGGAAATCATATCCCTTGCCATACTGTTCCAGGGATGTCTCTACATGTTTGACCTCAGCTTCCACCAGTTCTCCTTTGTAAAGCCATTCCAAGACTGCCTATTCTTCTGTGTTATCTAAAGAAGATGTGGATGCCTTTACCATGCCAGTCACTTTGTGTACTTCTGGCTCCTTGGATGCTGTAGGTGTGAATGTTGAGGAAGGTTTTCCATAGGATCTTGGTGATATTGGAAGTTCTATCAGTGATGGAGTTAGGTCCAGCTTGTACTCTCCCATACCTATTTCTTCAAGTTTTAAGGTTTTGCCAAAACTCTTCATAACCATTTCCTTGGTAGTTTCAGGAGCGATTGTATCCATAGCCTCCTTGTTATGCGAGATCATACTACAAACTTTGATATTGTTACAAGTGTAGTTAGCATCTATAGGAATCGTCACTTCCACCCCATTATGTGGGAACTGGTGGTAAGTAGATGGCACAACTTGCATTTCATGAATCCATGGTCTCCCCAACAGGATATTGTAGGCTAGGGGTAGATCCAGAACTTGACATGTGACATTCCTCTCAATTGGTCCGACCCTAATAGGTAGAACAATAATACCTTTGGAGGATCTCTCTTCCTCATCATAATCTTTGATAGTTATTTTGCTTCTAGAGTCAATTTTTTGTTCTGAGAGACCCAATCTCTTGATTAGATCAAGTGTACAGATATTCAATCCTGCACCTCCATCTATCAACACGCGTTGAACATGGGATTTATGAATAAGGACTTCGATATGGAGGGGTTGATTATGTGGATGTGTTAATGACTTATCATCCTCTTTAGAAAAGGAGAGGTAATGTGGCGATGAGATGTGATTGACCATCGCTTGGAATTTGTCTATATCAATATCCTTTGGGACGTTAGCAGCATGTAGAGCTTGTTCTAGAATTTTCCTATGTACTGTGGATATTTTGAGCAACTCAAAAATGGAAATTTTGGTAGAGGTTTGTTACAATTGGTCAACCAAGTCATATTTTTCTCCAGGAATAGTAACCACATGTTTTGCTGCTAGTTTAGGAATAGTTACGATAGGAACCTTGGATGTCGATATTGGTTTTGGGGGTCCTTTGATTGTGACCTATGTTTGGCTTCTTGTTACGACATTTGAGTGGAATGAAACACCTTTGATTGTGACCACATTGATTGACTCAGTCTTAATTTCTAGTGTATTAATCACATTTTCATTATTGGAATAGGTTTAGTTGACTTCGTTACCTTTCCCTTTAGATGTTTCTTCTTTGTCGTAATTAGGGAATGGTTTATTAAATGTTGTATGATCCTCATTGGTAGTGTGTCCATCCACTTTTATCTTTCCACCTTCGATGAGGTCTTGAATGACATGTTTAAGCTTAAGGCAATTATTAGTCTCATGTCCTTTGTTTTTGTGGAAGACACAATAGGAATTATCATCCCACCACCTTGGTTTGACCATTGGTTCCCACGGTTTGGAATCTGGGATTGTGAGAACTTTGTTATCCAATAGTGTCTTCAAAATGGTCTCAAGGGGTTCTCCCAAAGGAGTGAATGTTCTTTGAGGTTTTGAAGTCCATGTCCAACCCTTGCTATTATCATTGTTTGCTTTGGGTATGGGAGTCATTACTTTGGCATCCTTGCTTGCTTGCATGTTATTAGTCAGATTGAACACCTCAGGTTTAGGTTTAATTTTAGAGTTGTCAACTACTCTGTCATTAAAAACATTCTTGTTTTGCTTCCACCATTTAGGCTTGGAGTTGGAGTTGTTGGGTTTGTTTTCATTTTGGAGGGTGATCTCCCCCCTTTTGACCATGACTTCCTCAATACAGAGGGCATTCTTAATCATTCTATCAAAGCTTGGTGAGTCTTGCATTTGTAATGTGTAGTTCAATTTAGGCACCAGGTTATTAACGAAGATTTCCATCTTCTCTGATTCGGGAATGGCCCTTGAATATCATGCAAAAATCTTCCTCCATCTTTGTAGTAAGTGTGTAAATGATTCACTAGTCTTCTATTTGGTATTACATAGGTCCATCATGGTTACATCATGCTGTATATTATAGGAGTAATGCTGGATAAAGCGTTTAATCAGCTCCTCAAATATTTTGACCTTAGGGTTTAGTTTTGAGAACCACTCCATGGCATTACCTCCTAGACTTCCCAGAAATAGTCACATGAGGTATGTAGGTTTGTGCATGTATTCTATGCTCAAAGCACATAATTCCCTTACATGGTCGTGGGGGTCAGTTTCTCCCGCGTATTTGTCATACTTTGGTCTTGCCACATTGGGAGGAAATGGGACCATAGTGATACTCTTGTCAAAAGGAAATGGCCAAATGACGTCCAAAGAGTATTTTGTTTTAGGTTTCTCTTTCTCCTATTTGAGATTTGTAAGTTTGGTTTGCATCAATGTGAGCTGTTTGGTAAGGATAGATATAGGAGTTGTTACCTCCTTCTCTTTGAGTTGTTCCACATCATAATCCTTAGGTAATTTGACACCCGTGGATGCTAGATGGAGGAAGTATTTCTCTTTATCTTCGTCAATCATTTTCTCTATTATTTTATGGAATCTCTTTCTCTCTTTGAGTTTTTCATATTCTTCTTCAATGATTTTGTTTTCACTACTTGATTCAAATAGAGGATGGTCGAACTTGGGTTCTTCTTCTTCATCGGTATCTTTGGGATTTTGGTGTTTGCCATTGTTATATTCCTCAAAAGCCTCACTCCATCTGCGAGTGTCGCTATCCATTTGTGGAGAGTCTAGATCGAGTAGGGAACTATGAGATGTTTCCCCTTAAAGTGTGGTATTTTAGGAGGCACTTTTGGTCATTTAGACATGTACTTGTTGCGTCTTGTGTTAACCATGAAGTTGTTTCTCAACTTTGTTAACATTTCCCAATAGGGCAAGTAAGAGTTTCAAATAGTTCAAGTGGGTGCGTCTAGGAAAGAGTAACTATTTGTTGCTGGTAGATGTAAATGATTCCAACGTCAGAGGGTTAGATTTCCCTGATAGTGAGCTGGGAACCAAGTTGTTGGTAGAAAGCGGGTAGACCACATGTATTTAACCGATTGTGAAAGACTGACTAAGCATGCAAGGTAGACGTTTGAAAGAGTTTTGAAACTTCAATAGGGAGACTAGAAAAGACAATATGAACCAACTAAAGAGCCAAAAGGGTATCCTAATCCACTAATATTTTATGAGGGGTAGGTCTGTAAGTTCCCACTGTCCTAGATACGAGCCTCCAGATGCAACCCAAGAAACCCTGGGTGTGAACTTCTGATGCCCCAGATGCAGATCTTGAATACCAGATGCAAACCAGGATCCTAAATGCAACCTAATACTAACCAAATTCTACTCAGGAAACTAGATACAGACCACACTCAAATGCTAATCAGAATACAGCCATCACCAAGCACACAATGGCTCCAGTCATGATTCTGTATTCACCAACTCCAAATGCAAGAGAGGGCATGATATGATGAGTGTCTTGGGGCAATTAATTTTTTCCTTACACAAAGATTACCACCCTTTCGGGGATGAATCAGGAATTATTTTAGTTGAAATTGTTGTCTATTATTGGGCAATCTGTTCGAAACCATCCCCCATAGAATTGCACAAGGCAAAATTGAGGCATATAGCCCTCTGAGTACCTGAATATATGTAGTCTCGCAAGCAAGATTCAAGTGGCTCCGCTCTACATATACCCAAGCATGTTCAAAGAATGATGTCAAAATTCCATAAACAAAACTGGCTCCGTCTTCCGAGGCTTTAACGTACAATGAAGCAACTATTTATAGTGATTTGGAAGGATTGGCATAAAACTTGTCCTCACTTGGGTCATTCCCAGGATATTTTTTCCTCAACTGGCAGGCCCTCTACTATTAAATATGTGTACAAAGGATTGGCGATCTTTGGATGTCTGGATTTATGATTCTTCTGAAGAAGAAGAGCATACTCTCCTAATCCAAGCCGTTTTCTCCCAAAACAAAGGCAAGCAAAATAGTTCTTTCCCTGAAGCAATGTTGTGCCTGATTTAGATGTTCCTATTTAATGAAAATAGGATGCTTAAAAATAAAGTTTGCCTTGTTCAATTAGCTGCAATATTTAATGAGTTTGCTTGTTCAATTTCTGCGTCCCAAAAAAAAGAAATTATAGGATGTAGTTTGTTCAGTTATCCCACAAATTTAATGCTTTATTTTTGTCCAATTATTGATTCCGAAAGAATTATACAATGTGATTGTTTGTTCATTTACCCCCGATTTTCACCACAAATGATAAAACAACGTCTGACTTTCTGATTTTCCTTAAGAGGAAAAGAACATATTATCTGGTTGTTTTAGCAAGTGGGAAGAAAAGGTCTTAAGTTTTGAAAAACTTTGAAAGGGGTTAGTATTTGAAAACAACTGAAAAGAATCCTACAACCACACACATTAGTAACATCTTTCGAGCCCTTTATAGAACCTGCAATCACTCGTTAAGCTGTTCAAAATGTCAAGAAACATAACTTGTTAGTCGTTAGATTTAAGAAAATGAAGGCCAAAATAATGTTAACCATATGCGAGCCAAGAATTTCAGTATGCAAGGTAGGAAACTGGATGCAAACCTATGCTACCAGATATGAACTTCTAGTGACCAGATATGAGCCAGAACTGAATTTGATCCCAAAAACCCTAGATACGGGCCTAGAAAACCATGATACAAACTAGGAAGTCACGGTGCGAGAAAATCCACCAGATACGACCTTTCCCAACCAGATGCAGACCTGGACCTAAAAACTAGAATGAAAAATTAAGGAAAAATAGTTAGAAAATGGACCAAGTTGGAAATCGGGCCCCATGGTGGGTGCCAAAAATGTGTGTGTATATTTGTGCACCTGTTACTTGCGACACAACACTTCAATAAGTCATTATGTTAGTGAGAAACAAGGGTTAATGAGCATATTAAAACCCTAACATTGACCTATTACTTTCTAACTAGGATGAGTGTATAAAATAACATAACAACCCTCAGATTATGCTAATACCAGTGACTTAAACAACCTAGCATGAAAGATTCAAGTTTAAAACAACTATTTGATTACTTAAGCATGCATATTAATCTAAAAATGAGCATTACAACCATGTAAGAAAATAACTTATGGAGTGTGCATGAAGCTATGAAGGAATGGGCAGCATAAAAATGCTTTGAGATCCCTTCAAAATCTTGGCATAACAACACTACTATTAAAAAATCGAGGCTTCTTATGAGCTCCAGATCCCTTAAATTTATAGAGGAATGGGAGAGAGAGAGGGGAGACAAGGTTCATTAATGGATCCCCCAAGGTCATTAATGAAGTGTAAGAGCCATTAATGCCTTGGGAATTAATGAGGGATGGGCAAGAGGGAATATCCATTAATGAGTCATTAATGAAATTCATTTAAGAGGCATGGGAGTGAGTAAGGCTCAACTTGGCAAGTTGGTCCTTAGAGAAGTCATGCTTGAGAAAGTTGACTTTCTCAAGTGGGTTGAG
>MU228248.1:2554533-2591315 GCA_018584345.1 Thuja plicata | reverse complement strand
CAATTTTGAAAGGCACAATAATCACACTCCCTAGAAGTGTAATTCCAAACCCTCACCCAAAATTGGATAGGATTTGGTCCTGCTTGGTAGAATCTTTGAGGGACTAGATTATTAATATCCATGATAAAAAAATTGAAATGCAAAAGGAGATGCATAAGAACGGAGTAATGTAAAAACTTGGGCTCCTTCTCCTTTGGGTTCTTCATCCTCTTCTGTGTTGCAATGAAGGCCTCATGCATTTCATCTATGATGTGCTGAATATAGTCATAACTAGTATTGGAGTGGACCTCTTGTAGGTCCAACACCATCATCAAAATCCCTGCATCAATCTTCTCTGCGTCACCATCTATCCCCAACACTCTGCATAGGGCATAGGCAACATACTTGATATAGAAGTGTAGATCCTTATAATAATATGGGCAGCTCCCGGACATAGGATCTAAATACTTTCTCACTTCTTTTAGCATATGTTTTAACAACTGGCTCCTAGCAATCCGAGGCTTTAAAGTATACCTCTGTTGCTGCTTTGTCATGTCAATTCTGGTAGACATGGTGCTGTATAAGCCAAAGGCTTGCATGAACAAATTTCTATTTAATATCAATAAGGTAGTGCCATCATCCCTTCTGATGGTATTAGATAAAACATCATAATGATTGGCTAGGTCCAAGAACAAGTCTACATCTAGGAAGACATCAGGAACAATCAATCTGGCTAAACCACAGGTCCAAGGGTTTGATACTGGGATAGCCTTGTCAGAATTTTTATAAAAATAGTTGAAGAGAGAAAAACCTGTTGTTCCTGGAGTGACAACATCTCGAATATCTCAATATTCATCAATGAGCACATTTGCATTGACCTTTTTATTCTGTGTTGAACCAGGAAGGAGGCGGAGGAATTCATCTAAATAATTCACTTTTCCTTTTGCCTCATCTTCCACCCTCTCACTTTCACCGGTAGTCGAGGCTACACTCACTGATCTGCTCATGTTTTCAATACCTGAATCTCCTCTTCTTTTACCGGTATTGAAACAAATCTATTACTGAGACTCACAGACTGTCTTTTGCACAATTCTGGAAATAATGAATGTATAAATCACATAAAACTCTGCAAATCTTTGAATTTTACTCTATTTTGGCAACTGAACTCTTTAGGTTTAGAAACTTTGAAAGCAAGGTGAATGTAAATGAACAGGCCATCAACTCCTTATAGTAACCGTTCGAAGTACATAGCTCATGATTCTCAGAATATCAATTCTTCCTTTAATGCCACATACTGTGAACATAATTGAAAACCTAGCCGTAGTTTCCTGAGTGTGACAGGGAAATCAAATTTGTAAAACTGAATCCTCGAAAAAACCTTATAAAATTCAAATGAGCTGACATGTCACCCTGGGATTGGCCCTCTGTCATACATCGCAGCTACCCTATTTTTGCACAGTAATCAAAATCTGAAAATTTGATTGGCCGCCGAATAATTCATACTGACATATTTAATAATGGCACCTTTTTACAGAAATTAACATTAAGCAACAAGGCGATTGCATTCATTTTCTTTGTCACTGACCCCAATCCCTAACCTGTGTTTTATCCGGAGACATGGCGACTGTGCAACTTCCTTACCTTTGCTAACCAACGTCAACATTTAGTGATCACACGACACAATGAAATCAAAGTCGCGAATGGTTATCACTAACCCATGTTATTTTATTAGACCACGCGACTAACTGTTAGTGTTAGATTCCACAGTTATTTCTTAGTCGCCAGATGTTATCTTTCTTTCACCAGACTGCATGAAAACCCTTAGTCGCCTAATCGCCAAATGAAAATGTTGAATGACCAAAGCTTTCTGAGACATCACGACAAAGCATCCTGCCCTTAAAATCATCTTGCAATCTCGCAACATACCCTTGACCGCTGAGTCGCGTGGAATTTTCTCTTTAGGCTTTTTTATCCTCAGACTTGGCGACTACCATAGGATATTTTTATGATTTCATCTGACGGCTGTCACTTAATCGCCAAGTAATTTATCATACCTTTAAAATATCCTGAGACCCTGCGACTAGCAGTAACCCTTAAGTAGTCTCGTAGTCGCTGAATAAACTTATACTTTTAAGCGACCATTCTGAAATCCATTTATCTCCTGACAGATGTCTTCTTTTGATTTGAAACCAGAGTTATCTGGTGACAACCCGACTATGCTTTTTCCCAAACCGTAAAAGGTTAGTCGCCAAGTATCGTAAGTTTCAACTTAACCGGCCTCTTTTCTGGAGACTGCACGACTAAAGGATTTGCATTATACTTAATATTAGACTCATTTAGTGATTATGTGACAAAAGGTAATCGCGATGTCTCTTAATAAACTCTTAACTGTGGAAAACATCTTGTGACCACCCGACTTACCTGTGGGCCCACTAACATATTACTGCTCTGTTCAAATGATTTAGCGATTACGCAACATAAAGAAAATCGTGAAGTCTGGGAAAGAACAGGGAATATTCATATATTGTATGAGACAACATGACAAAAGCTAATCACAGAGTTGAGGATAAAAAAGAATATGCTATTTTAAATTGTGCGACTAAGCAATTAGCAGAGAACTCATGACTTAAGTGAGGCAAAAAATAACTGAGAAACATAAGCGAAGAACACCTTAGGGTTTTCTTCAAATTTGAACGCTGAACAAACTAGGGTTTCAAGTCTTTGAATATGTTCGTAGGTTTTAGGCTTGAAAACATGAAAATTTGGAGAGGGAAAACCACAAAACCAATGGAAAGGAACCAAAACATGGAATACAACCAACACCTAGATTTTCAAATAATCCTTAAATATCTGATGTTGTTATGCCTTATGTCACTTTCCTTGAGAAGGAATCAATTCACATTGATATTCATGTTGTTGGAAGAAGGATCTTCTTGCATGATAGAGCTAGGTCTCCTCTACTTAGCTTTCAATGAGGGAGAGAAGATTGCTACAATGTAGAAGAATGATTTGTAATTCTTTAAATTCATCTTTGAATGCTTGAGATCTTGAATTCAACTTGATTTTAGGATGTGATGTCCAAATGAGGATAGGTATGTTTATTATACACCCCTCACAAGCATTTCAGAGCTCAAAACTCGAAGAGGGCCGATGGGAATTTATATTTTCCACTCATCTACTGATACCTACCCCCAATTTTAATTTTAAGGAAAACATGAAGGACTAAGTTGTCTAGGATGACTTGGTCCCACCAAAAGACCTCAAAATATGAACCAAAGGTCCCAATTAGAGCAGGGATGCCAAGATGATTAGCAGAATCAGGGCTGGATCAATCATAACAAACATGGAATCCTAAGGACACTAAAGTAAGACCTAATTAAGCTTCCAATTATTGGTCCACTGAGAGGGGGAATGAATCAGACAAAATCAAAACTTAACACTTAAAACTCAACTCATTAATTCACTCGGTAACAATGAATACAATAATATAACCAATTCACCAAATAACTTAATAACTTAAACACTCATACATCTCAAATATGTAAATAAATCATTTAAACTCATAACATCATATTAACTCCAGATTTAACTCATTTGACACCATATTTAACAAGGAAACCCAATTTGGGAAAAACCTATGTGGGAATTGTGACCCACAATAAAAATTGTACCCTTCTAAACCCACAATAAAAATTGTACCCTTCTAAAGTACACTTGGTTAAGAACTTATCTTGTTAAAGATTACAAACACATTTGCTAAATGTGATCACGTTCAAGGATTTACCTCAGATTTGTTAAGATCTTCACCCTATTTATATTGGCCTTGTTAGAGGTCTTTAAACACTCTTTTGGAATGTCACCTACTTCTAGGTTTTACAAATAGGATGGTTAAATCCACTCAGTTAAGAGATTCCTTTGTTACAAATACTAATAAGCAACAATATAAAAATTGATCTGTAAATATAGCAAATACATTTTCTTGTGTCAGATCCTCTATGCTTAATTGAATAGTGTCATCACATACTCCATTTATCTATTTCTCAGACTGTAGATTCTTCAATCTTTGTTTCTTTGTTCTGCTCGGTAAATGTTGTTCTTCAACTTCTTCTTCTTCTTCTTTGTTCAAATTGCCAGCAACATAATCTCTATTAATTTCTCATTCTTTATATAGACATACTTTTTCCTCTTAATCTACTTAATTAGGTTTTCCATCATTTGCACTCTTTCGTTCGATCATCTTCTTCATAATTCTCAACTCGGTAAACCACTTCACTTTTACCTCAGAACTTGAACTTTTCTTGGAACTCTCATAATTTGGTTTAACCATTTAATCTTTGCATTAGATCTTCTCATTGAATTTTCATGTTCATAGATCTTCTAACAAACTTTATTTAATTCATATCCTCATCCAAATCATCATCGCTTTACAGTAAATTTGATCTTATCATCATTTACAATCAATATCCTATGCTCGGTAGAACTTGCTTTGCAAATCTGTAACTATCTTCCTTCACTGCTTGGTCTCTAAATAATCTTTGGTGCTTGGTGCTTGTCTTTCACTCAGTGTTTGATAACTATGAACTAATTACATAACTCTATATACGGACCGACTCTGTCTAGCTCGATAAAGTAACTCTTTTAGTCATAACTTTAACTCTTTGCAATTTCCAACTTATTCAATCAATTATACCAATTTGATAACATCAAATATATAGTAGAAAACAAATATACCATCATTAATTCATCATTGTTTGATCTTTATTTTTCACCCATTTAACTTCTCCTCTTAAGATATGGTAACATAATAAAAATCAATTAATCAATTGCTTGACATCAATGAAAAAACAACAACTGATCTAACTATTTCTATAATCATGATGCTCGGTATCACTCGGTCTTCATCATCTTCATCAGATCTCCATCAATTGATTAATAGTCTCCCTCTTTGGAATTTATTACAACCACTATAACAATGTTATATCAATTGATGATGGAAAAACTCAAATACATAATTTAACTCCCTCTGAGTTAATATTTTGGTTTCTACTTTGATCTCATCTCTATCAATCTGAATCTCCATCTTTGATAATCCTTCTCCTTCATGAGTAAATAATAGTAGTCATTTTCTACCAATTCATCATTATCTCCCTTGAGGATAAATGTCATCAATTCATTCTCTCCCTCTTTGACAACAATGCCAAAAATTCATACTCCTGAAAACGTGTTCCAGTAGTGGATTATACCTGACATGTACTCATAAAAAATTGCATACAAAAATATTTCACAACTTCAGGAATCACCTAAAGTTTTTCACACTAACATCAATTCAATAATGGATATTCTAATGAAATATAGAATTGATGCAACATGCCTCATGCTCTTTAGTGAATATTGGATAGGGGAAGAACCCCCTATTTTACCTCTAAGATACTCAAAAGCATATTTAGGTAGTGGCTTTGTAAAGATATCAGCCAATTGTTCCTTTGAATTTACATATTCCAATCTCACATTCTTCTCTTGAACTTGTTCTCTCAAGTAGTGATACTTGATAGAAATGTTCTTGGTCTTTGAATGCATAACCGGGTTCTTTGATATATTAATAGCACTCGTATTATCACAAAAATAGTAATCGAATCTTTGATCTCTTCTTGCATACCTTCAAGGAATTGTTTAATCCATAGGATATTTGCAAAATTCATAGCAACAACAACATATTATGCCTTGGTAGTAGACTATGAAATGTAACTTTGCTTCTTGCTCAGCCATGTGACCAATCTTTCACCTTGAAAGAATGCACCTCCACTAGTACTTTTCCTGTCATCAACGTTTCCAGCCCAATCTGCATCAGTGTAGACCTGCAGATCAAAAGTACCTCCTTTCTCGTACAATAAACCAAATTCTTATGTGCCTTTTAGATATCTTAAAATTTGTTTTTAGTGCAAACATATGTGTTTCCTTCAGATTAGAAGAAAATCTTGCAACAATCCCAACAACGTGTGCAACTTAGGTCTTTTGTGAACAACATACTATGAATTACCAATCATGGATCAGTAAAGAGTATTATCCACCTCTTGCATCTCATCTTCTTTAGATAATTTACATCCCGTAACCATAGGTGTTCCAACAGGCTTGGAATCTTCCATACTAAAGGTTTTGAGGATCTCTTTGATATACTTAGCTTGTGTAATATAGATCCCTCCAGTAACTTGCTATATATGTAGACCTAGAAAGAACTTATCTCTCCAATCATTAACATTTAAAACTCTTTTCTCATTTCATCAGAAAATCCTTTACATAAAGTGTCATTACCTCCAAAAATAATATCATCAACAAAAATTTCAGCAATCACAACTTTGTTGTCACTGTTACATTTCAAGTAAACATTACTATTATCACTTGTTCTCTGAAATCTTATTTTGATTAGATAAGAGTGCAATCTCTAATACCATGCTTGGGGTACTTGTTTCAAACCATATAAATCTTTATGTAAGTTGCATACCTGTCCTTGTTAGTGTTCTCAATGAATCCTTCAGGTTGCTCAATGTATACTTCTTCTTCAAGTATCCCTTTAAGAAATGAAAAATTAACATCCATCTGATATAACTTGAATCGTTTGTAAGAATCATAAGACAGAAGTATTCTAACTCCTTCCAATCTAGAAACAAGTGCAAAAGTCTCTCTATAGTCGATGCCTTCTTCTTGTGCATAAACTTTGCAAACCAATCTAGCTTTACTTATGATAACTTCTCCATGCTCGTTCAATTTATTTATGAAAATCCATTTAGTACCAATAAAATTTTTGTCTTTAGGTCTGGGTACTAATGTCCATGTCTTTTTCTTCTCAATTTGATCATACTCTTCTTTCATTTCTTTCATCCAATCTTCATTATCTAGTGCCTCTTTAAATTTCATTGGCTTAAATGTAGATATCAAACATGTATTCTCTCTTACTTTTATTCTAGTAATCACTCCAGTATCCTTATTTCCAATAATCTTTCTCAGGGAATGGTGCCTCCTCACATACTTTTCCAAAATAGGCTCGGTAGGTCTCAGTCCTTCAACATCAACATTCAGTTGTAGAACTCCTTGTTCATCTTCCTCCTCGGTAGGTGCTCTCAGTAAGGTATCAGGAACATCAAGTTGTACATATACAAAATTCTCATAATCCTCAGGTTCCTTCATGCTATCTTCATCATTCCTTTATACAAATTCATTAATTTTTACATTTTCACTTTCCACCATCTTGTTAGTAACTTTGTTCAAACATTTGTAAGATTTACTCCTCGTAGAATATCCTAAGAATATTCCTTCTTCTCCTTTTGAATCAAACTTTCCTTCTCTAGAATCTTTCAGAATATAACATTTGCTTCTAAAAAAATTAAATTAACTGACATTAGGTTTGTGTTCATACCAGATTTCATAAGGTGTCTTGTTGGTACCTTTCTTCATTTGTACTCGGTTCAATTTATAAACAACAATACTCACAACTTCTCTCCAAAAGTTATATGATATTCATTTTTAAATCATCAGTGTCCTAGCACAATCAACAATAGATCTATTTCTTCTCTCAGTAATCGCATTCTACTATGGTGTCCTTGGTGCTGACAACTGTCTCTTAATTCCATTCTAATTATAAAATAATGTAAACTCATTAGAAGTAAACACATCTCCTGTATCAGATCTCAAACATTTCAATTATCTTCCAATTTCTTTTTCAACTTGGGCCTTATAGCACTTAAACATTTGAAATGCATCATATTTTTCTTTTAAAAATATTACAGACATCATTCTAGAATAATCATCGATAAATTAAATAAAATATCTATCTCCATAATAACATTGAGTCCTCATGTGTCCACATAAATTAGTATGCACTAAATCCAAAATTCCTTGTGTAACATAAGTCTTTCTTGGAAAACTAGATTTATTCATCTTACCCATGTGAAATTCTCTGCACATAACATTCTCAGGTTCCTCTAATCTTGGTATTCCTCTCACTCTAATCTTCTTACTCATTTTGATTAAGTTGTCAAAATTAACATGACAAAGCCTTTTGTGCCATAACCAAACATCTTCAACTTTAGCAGACAAACAACTCTTCATAGAAGTATCAAGATAAAATAAATTACCTTTAGATTGTTCTCCAGTAGCAATTAGACTATCCTTCTTATCAAATACTTTCACCTTTCCATATTAAAATTCCATTTGGTGACCTATGTTTTTTAACTGTGCAACACTCAACATATTATACTTTAAGCCTTCAACCCAATAAACATCATCACACCTTGTGTTATTCAGTAGAATTATAGAACCTTTTCCTTTCATAGGATATGGAGCATCATTACCAAATCTAGTGAATCCTCCATCATGATTTTCCAAGGAAATAAACTTAAGTGTGTCACCAGTCATGTGATGTGAACAACCACTATCAATAATCCATGTTTCATTCTTACTTTCTTGTGATATTAGGGCTCTTGGTTCTTCTTCATTAGAATCATCTTTAATAGAAACATAAACAACTTCTTTTCCATCATCACTGTCAAATGAATCATCATCACTTAGTCCTTCATTAGCAAATGATAAGATTTCTTACCTTTGTTTTTGTAGTCTCTGAATCTCCTGAATATGTTTTCTCTTTTGTCCTTATCTTTGTTATCTTTCTTTCCCTCCTTATCTTTCTCAAGGCAGTTAGATGGAAAATGACTAATTTTATCACAATTAAAACATTTCAAGGGTAGCTTACCTCGGTATTTGTCTTTGCCTCTTTGTAGCCTTCTAGCCAACAAAGCTTCAAATTATCTTTTATTCTCATCACATTCAGTAAATAAATCTTCAAGACCTTCAGTACAACTATAAAATTTCTCACTAGCACTGCTCAAATATTCATCTCTGGCTGCAACTTCCCTAGATTTTCCAATCTTTAAGGTAGACTTAAATGCATATTGAATCTTAGATGTAGCAGGCAAACTATTATCAAAATCATTTAATTCAAATGCATTTAACTTGCCAATAGTAGCATCCAATGAAACATTCATCTGGGGAATAAATCTTAGCTCTTGTATAACAGATAGACGAATAGCATAACTCAGTAGCATGGTTCTCAACATATTTCTTGTGATATCATCCTCTGTTATGATTCCACCAGCTCCTCTGATATAATTAACAGTCTCCTTAAGTATTGTATTGTACTGTATTATGTTCTCTCCTCCTTTCATCCTCATAGAGTCAAATTTACCTCTCAAACTTTCTTCTTTAGCCTTCTGAACATGCTGAACTCCACCATAGGTCAAAATAAGTTTATCCCACATTTGTTTCGAAGTAGTACATCCATAAAGCTCATCATATTTCTAGTTGGTAAGTGTAGAAGGAATCTCAATAATAACTTGTGTGTGTTCTTGTTTCTGTCTTTTCTCACTAATAGTCAAAGGTGCACTAGTCGATGTCATATTTTCATTATAAAGAAAAGGAAGTCCATATTCTTCTACTCTAGGCACATGCAACCTCATTCTACTTTTCCATGTAGAGAAATGATCCCTATTCAGCTTTGGTGCTTCCCTCTTATACATCTTTAGATCTTACCTCAAGTCCTTTTAAACTTATCACTTCAGAGTAACTAGCTCTGATACCAATTGTTGGTCCACTGAGTGTGGAAGGGGGGGGGGTGAATCACACAAAATCAAAACTTAACACTTAAAACTCAATGCATTGATTCACTTGGTAACATTGAATATAGTAATAACTAATTCACCAAATAACTTAATAACTTAAAAAATCATACATCTCAAATATGTAAATCAATCATTCAAATTCATTAAGATCATATTAACTCTAGATTTAACTTAGTTGACACTAGATTTAATGAGGAAACCCAATTTGGGATAAACCTCTTTGGGAATTGTGACCCACAATAAAAATTGTACCCTTCTGAAGTACGCTCAGTTAATAACTTATCCTATTAAAGATTAGAAAGACATTTTGTAAATGTGACCCTATTAGAGGATTTACCTCAGATCTATTAATATCTTTTACCTATTAGGATTGGCCTTGTTAGAGGTCTTTAAATACTCTTTTGGAATGTCACCTATTTATAGGTTTTAAAAATAGGACAGTTAAATCCACTCGGTTAAGAGATTTCTCTATTACAAATACTAATAAGAAATAGTATAAAATTTGATCTGTAAATATAGAAACTACCTTTTCTAGTGTCAGATCCTTTATGCTCAATTGAATATTGGCATCACATACTCCATTTATCTCTTTCTCAGACTATAGATTCTTCAATCTCATTTTCTCTGTTCTGCTCAGTAAATGTTGTTCTTTAGCTTATTCTTCTTCTCTGTTCAATTCACCAACAACATAATGTTTGTTAATTTCTCATTCTTTATATAAACATAATTTTGCCTCTTAATCTCTTTAATTAGGTTTTCCATCATTTGCGCTATGTTTTTTGGTCATCTTCCTCATAACTCTCAACTCGGTAAACCACTTCACTTTTACCTCATAACTTTAACTTTTCTTGAAACTCTCATAATTCAGTTTAACTGCTTGATCTTCGTCTTAGATATTCTCATTGAATTTTCATATTCATATATCTTCTAAAAAAATTTATTTAATTCATATCCTCGTCCATCTCATCATGGCTTTGCATTAAATTTGATCTTATCATTATTTACAATCAATATCTTGTACTCGGTAAAACCTTCTTTGCAACTTGGTAACTATCCTCATTCACTTCTTGGTGTCTAACTCATCTTTGGTGCTCAGTGCTTGTCTTTCACTTGGTGTTCGGTAACTATGACCAACTTACATAACTCTATATACCGACTAACTTTGTCTAGCTCAGTAAATTATCTCTTTCAGTCATAACTTTAACTCTTTGCAATTTCTGACTTATTCAATCAATTTTACCGATTTGATAACATCAAATATATAGTAAAAAACAACTATATCATGATTACTTCATCATTGTATGATATTTATTTTTCACCCATTTAACTTCTCCTCTTAAGATATGGTAACATAATAAAAATCAATTAATCAATTACTTGACATCAATGCCAAAACAAAAATTGATCTAACCATTTCTATAATCATAATACTCGGTATCACTCAGTATTCATCATCTTCATGAGTTGATTAAAAATCTCCATCTTTCGCATTGATGGAAACCAATATAACATTTTTATAGAAATTGATGATGGAAATACTCAAATACTTAACTGAACTCCCTCTGAGTTGATATTTCTATTTCCACTTTGATCTCTGATCTATCAATCTGAATCTCCCTCTTTGATAATTCTTCTCCTTCATGAGTAAATAGTAGAAATTCATTCATTTTCTCCCAATTCATTAATATCTCCCTTAAGGATAAATGTCATCAATTCATTCTCTCCCTCTTTGACAATAATGCGAAAAATTCATTCTCCTAAAAACTTGTTCCAGTAGTGGATTATACCTGACATGTACTCATAAAAAATTGCATACAAAATTCTCTTCACAACTTTAGGATCACCTAAAGTGTGTCATACTAACATCAATTAAATAATGGATATTCTAATGAAATATAGAATTGATGCAACATTCCTCATGCTCTCTAGTGAATATTGGATACTCAAAAGCATCTTTAGCTAGTGGCTTTGTAAAGATATCAGCCAATTATTCCTTTGAATTGACATATTCCAATCTCACATTTTTCTCTTGAACTTGTTCTCTCAAGTAGTGATACTTGATAGAAACATGCTTAGTCTTTGAATGCATAACCAGGTTCTATGATATATTAATAACACTTGTATTATCACAAAAAATAGTAACTGGATCTTTGATCTTTTCTTGCATACCTTCAAGTAATTATTTAATCCATACTATATTTGCACAATTCATAGCAGCAATAATATATTCTGCCTCAGCAGTAGACTGTGAATTGCAACTCTGCTTCTTGCTCAACCATGTGACCAATCTTTCACCTGGAAAGAATGTGCCTCAACTAGTACTTTTCCTATCATCAATGTTTCCATCCCAATCTGCATCAGTGTAGACCTACAGATCAAAAGTACCTCCTTGGAACTGCTTGGCTATATGATCCAATTCAATCTCTGAACTCTTGGCACAATAATCTACCTTTGTCTTTGATCGCAGCCACTAAAAGCATGATCAACCACCCTAAATCACACGATTTATCTTTCCTTTATAATTTTATTCTTAAGTCAGTTAAATTTTAAAAATAATCCATAAGTCAGCCCAAAGAATTGACCTAACTCATGAAAATCCGCACCAAACAAACCTAACATGTCAGTCCAAAATGTAATACAAATATTTATTACAAAATATCAAAAATAACTTAACCACCTCGACCATCTGATCATCAAGAACCAATCAGTAAGTCAACCAATTTATACTAAACACAATACCAAAATAACGTCTTTCACAAAATGTTGAGTTAATAATTGTGGTCGTAAATCTAAAATTGTCTTACCATAGTGATGCACTAATAACAACCACACCACCCAATGTGCTTGAAAACTCAATTGCTACACAAAACACTTTTGTTACCGTCTTCCTGTTAACTGGTCATAACACTTAGCATAAACTGCTTCACTTATTCATCTCTTCGATCGGTATCTGCAATTGTGTATGATGAAAACCTACCTATGTGGAACAAGCTCAGACATGCAAACCTTAGATATATATACCATTCAAGATACATTAACATATCAAAATTTTTTTAGGATTAGGTAATACTGAGAGGGGGGTGAATCAGTATTACAACACTTAATAAAACTTTTCAATCAATTATAAATAATCTATAAGCTTTTAGTAATGAAAAGAACATAATAAAATAACAAAATACTCATAACACCATTATTTGTTGTCGAGGAAACCCTGGCCAAGGGAAAACCCCGGTGGGGATGGTACCCATAAGCATGCACTAAAGTATAGTGTCCCTATTAGGATACCTAGCCCTGTTAGGAGTTGAATATTACATAGTACATTTCCTTGTTAAAAGAATAAAAACCTTGTTAAAGGTATACAACACCCTGTTAGAGGCCAACTGAGCATACAACTCTTACAATATAGTTCTGTTACAAAATGTTCTCAATAATGAACAAAACAAACATCTCTAATGCTTAGATAGCTCCAGTCATAGTACTTCAATGATCTATGTCATCCTCTACTCTGCCATTCACATATCATATCCAAAACTCTATTCACACATCTCTTACTTCGCTCAACAAAAAGATCTTACATATATATCTTTCTTCTTTACCAAGTCAGCTCTCAAATACAAATATTACATAGTTGACTCTCAATACAAAACACATTTAATAAAGTAAATATCAAATAAATAGTTGGTTCTCTTACATAATAAAAATATAGGTTATCAAAAATCATAATCCAACTCTGATTGCCAGGAGTCCATGTCATACTCCCTGAATCATCGCTTCTATCCAGCTGCTCTGTATCACTGTTCTGCTGTTGTCTGTCTGTCTTCAAATATCTCTAACTCACTGTAAAAATCACCAAAAAAAAATCAATCTTAGGTGGAGGTCACACATACCCCATATTATCTTCTTCTAAGATCACTTTCCATAACTCATAGATCTCGATCTTCAATGCTCAAAATACCTCTGCATTTCTATTTCTGTACTTAACCGATTTTAGAGTCACCAAAACTTAACTTTAAATGAATCGATCAGTATTCCAGATGTGTTTCCATAAATAACAACCAAAAATTAGATCACATGATACAAAATTGATCAATTTCCAACAATCTCTCCCTTTGGCATTAATGACAACACTTAACAAAAAATGACTAAGCGTTCCAACAAAACAAAACTGTCTTTCCTTATATATTATCTTCTTCTCTTCTCCTCTATTCATTTTTCTTCTCTCCTCTCCTCTATTCATTTTTATTCTCTCTTCTCCCTTGTTCATTTTTTTGTTCTCTCTTCTCCCCCTTTGAAAATAATGACAAAGGTGCATAAAAAGTAATAAATTAGGGCTTGCTTACCAATTTCAGAATATCTTGAAAGGAATCTTCCAAGATCTTCACTTCTATACTCCATGACTTAAGAAATAGTTGACTAACATGAATTAGTCCATTTAATGCAAATTATGTTGTCTCTGCTTCTTTCAACTCTGTTGGCATAGAGTTAGCCAATGATTCTGCTATTTTCTCCATGTCTGATAAGTGGGCTTCAATAATTGATAGCTTAGGAGTGATTAAACTCTTTAGAAAACCAAACCTTGTCAAAACTCTCCATTTCTCAATATCCAATACATTCAGTTTGGCCAAAATTATTGTTACTTCCTTGTCCAATTCTATTACAGATTGTGAAGAGGTCTCACAACTATCCATCATGTTATTAAAGGTTGCCCTGTCCTTGGCAATAATGTCTTCAATGTTCTGAATATGTCTGATAGGATTCATACAATAACTGAATAGTTTCCTGCCATGTGCAACACAGCTATTTGCATTTGTAGTACTGGTTCTCAGAACACCCAAGTCCCATGAGATAGACCTAAAAAATTCAAGTAGCTTCTTCTCTAAGTAATTCTTTTGTATCTTTCCTTCTGCAATTTTCACCAAGTTCTCATACTGTCTAGCAAACGCATCAAGTTCAAAAGTCAAGATCTCTACATCATCTTTGTTCTAAAAAAAATAGGTGTTGGGAGTAATTTGTTTAGAGTATCAATTTCTCTAGACATCACCTTGGTCTTCTTGTCACTTTTCTTGTCAGATCTCTCCTTTTCTTTAGTAAGTCCAGTAAAAGCTAATTTTACCAACTCATCCTCATCCATGCAATCAACATCAGCATCCATATCAATGTTTTTGTCTTTACTTGCCAACAATAAGGTAGAAGATGTGTCAACTTCATTCTTGACTTCAACATTTGTTGTTTCTTCTTTCTATTCCAATTCTTTCTGTCCTTCTTCTTTAGTCACTGTATTGTCATTATTTTCTTCAAATGGGTTCTTCTCATCATGTGAAGTGTCAAGAGTCACAAGCACACTAGAAACATAGAAATTTGGTTGCATATCAACTTCGCTCTTCTCAACACTTGCCTCACCTGTCTTCAAACTCTCTCCCATTCCTAAGTGTGTGGGCATAGTAGTTGTAGGAAGTGGGGTTTTATCAAGAATAGTGTTCATTAATATCTGGTCCAGTGCTTTATGAGTTTCTTCAGTAACTTCATCATATTTTCTTGCCATAATCTTTACTAGTCTAGTCTTAGTTCTCAATAAAGGTTTCAATTCTTTAAATATTCTGTCTCTTTATTGCATAGAAACTACTGGTGACATATTATCAATTTCTTGATTTCTAATAGCTTCATCCTCTATCTGTGCTAGTTGTTTCCTAGTCTCTACCATATAACTCTTCAGGTATACTTCCCTCTATCTCCCGTAGATTCTTTTTTAAAATATGTAAATGATTAACTACAACATGCTCAATCCAAAGTTTATCAGTTTCCTCATACCTGTCATAGTATTTGTTAATAGAAACTAACTTCCCTTTCTCGATGGCTCTCTTCTCAATCATCTTCAAGTCAAGTTTCCATATATGTTTTTCACTTTCATTTTTCTTCTCTTCTCTCAGAGTTCTCTTTTCTTTAGGTGGTGAAATTTGTCTGCTAGATCTAGTACTCACTTTGGAGTAATCTTTTCTGCCTACGAGGTCTGATATGGTGGAGGGGAGGTTACATCAATAACCGTAGGAGGTGGACTATCTACCATCACTACTTTAGGAGGTGTAAGAGTTGCAGTAGCAGTACTTTTCAATCCTTTAAATCACTCTACTAACTTCTTCTTAACTTCCACATTCATGCACAATGTTGTCTACTTTTCTTTTCCTCAAACCTCTGGTTTGTTCCTCTCTTACCTTAGCTAATTTTTCCTCATAGGTTCCCCATCTCTCCTCAGATGTGTTTATCTCAGATGCAAGTACATGTTCAATTTGCATAGTTAGCACCTCAAAAATTACCTCATGTCCCATAGGATAACACCATTTATTCCTCGGTATAATTGCCTCAAAGCATACATAATTAGTTTCAAACATGAAATATATTGTATCCTTGTAATTCTCAACTAAGTCTTCAGGTATCCTGTATCTTCCCTTCATCTGCCTCTGAAGAATCTTAATCATACCAAACAACTCACCATCAACCCATGTGTTTTTTTGTCTTCTCTAATTGTCAGAAATATATATACCAATAGGCATCCCTTCTCTCCATCCACTAGGGTGAATGTTTGGAAATTTGTGCTCAATGTGTAAGCACATATGCATCAATAATGAACCAAATCTGAAGGTCTTCGATCTATCTTTCTTTATCAGTTTCACATTCTCCATAAATTTTTGTGCTAAAACTTCATATAGATTGTATTTAGTATTCTCTTTTACCATTCTATATGCCATCATGATAACTCATGCAGATACTAAATTAGGTCTACTACTAGAGTAGAATTTGTAACCAAGTATCATAGCAATCAGTTTTACATCCTGTTACACAATGTCACTTACTGACATAGCTCGCCTGTCCCATTTTTAGCGTGTTAGGGTTTCAAATTGCTTCTTCACATGTTTCTCTCCTACATGAATGATTCCAATATTATCCAATCCAGTAATCTCATGAATTAATTCACTACAAATCTTCATAGGTTTCTCGCCTATCCAAATGAATTGATCATGTACTCTGCTCAACAATATTTTAAACCATTCTTCTTCGTCGAATTCATATAAGTCTAGAATTTTCATAATGCTCTGTTGATCAAATTTTTTTTATTCATCTCCCATAATGCCTTTGTCAGTCATATAATCCATTTTAGTAGAAATTTCATCAATACCCAGTATATCATACTTACAATGAATGTATGCCCTAATGTCTTCTACGTGTAGAACTCTGTATGGTGTATGAGAAAATGCTCCTTTAGGGTCTTATTCACAAGACTTGAAAGGACATTTCTTTAATTTATAACTAGGTCAATCTACAATATCATAAAGAATAGGTGCATCCATAGCTAGATGATTTAAATACCTCTTACATGCAAAACTCTGAGTTTTTTCTTCAATCGATCATGCACGACAATTGTAAGATAGACTAAATTTCTTTTCTCTCTAATTTTCTTAGGTTGCTGATCATCAAATGGTGAGGAAATAGATAATCATATGGTGCTTTATACAATGTTAAGTCATTAAAAGTTCACTTTACCCAATACTATCCAGTCGGCTATAAATCTTGCGATCACATAATAAGCATCGTCCAATGTTGCGTTCTTAAATATATACTCCATGATGTCGGCCACAATCATACCTAAGCTCGATAGAGCTCAATCCACAAAATTAGGGGCTAGATATATTCTGATATCTTCATCCAATGCTCCTCTTAAGGCAATTATCGGCCAATGAGGTTGATTTTGCTTTGTTACCATTAGGTGAAGATCCAGTAGAATCTACTGTCTCTCCCTGAACCAATGTCTCACTTGTCTCTTTGATCTTCCATATCTTACCACTGCTATTATCCTCTGCTTTCTTAAAAAATTTGTCAAAATCATTCTTTAAATATGCAACACTCTTACCAATATTATTTCCATTCTTCTATGTATTCATAGGAGGTGGTACTCTTTTTTTGTTTACTCCATTATACCTACAAATTTTTTTTATATGACCTGGATTATTGCATTTGTAACATATAGGAGGTCATCTTTCCTGATTTACTTGTATCTTACAATACTTCACAATGTTTCCAAGATTATTACATTTGTAGCATGTAGTTTTCATTGTAGGTTCTCTTCCATTATCTTGTCTATATCCTGATTGATTAGGTTTCCTGCATTCTTCTTTCTTCTACCCATATCCATTACAATTAAAACAATAACTAGAAAAGGTCTTAAAAGGGGCATTACCTCTGCAATCTCTTTTCATGTGTCCAAATTTTTTACAACCAAAACATCTACCATTGAAGGGTATGATCTTCTCTCTAGGTTCTTCAATAGTAGGTTTTTCAACATCAATCTTTGCATCAAATTTCTCTTCTTGTTTCTTCAAACATTCAACTTCATTGAATCCAACACCAGTCATATCACCTCTAGGTTTCTTTCTGTCTCTTTGTTCATTGATCAAATCATTGTTAGTGTGAAGTTTCTCAATGTGTTTCTCTACCTCAACAAGTTCACCATTTATGATCTGATTGTATTTCTCCAGTTCTAGATACTTGTTCTTGTAGTTGTCAGCCTCATTCTTCATTTGTTTCATCAAAACATTTGCACTATTCAAAGCATCTTCAATCTTCTTCTTAGCATCCTTTTTTAATTGATTCTCTTTAGTCATGGCTTCATTCTCAAATTTTAAGGTTTCATTTTCTTGTTCAAGTTACTTCATCTGATCTAAATTGTCTTTGTCTGAATCTTCTTTTATCTAAACCACAAGATCCTATCTCTAACTTCTGGAAAGTTCAAGCTAGTCTCTAAGTTTCTTTATAAATTTCTCATCTCTTCGCATGTTGAATCTTAATTCTCCATTCTCTACTTTTTCTCTATCAAGGTCTTCAAGTGCAGCATCAAATTTTTCTTGCAAACGATCTAAATCCATTATGATCTACCTTAAGCTATTAGAATTTCTCTACAAGGCCCAAAATATCTGATACCAATTGTTAGGATTAGGTAATACTGAGAGGGGGGGTGAATCAGTATTACAACACTTAATAAAAATTTTCAACCAATTATAAATAATCCATAAGCTTGCAGTAATGAAAAGAACATAAGAAAATAACACAGTACTCATAACACCATTATTTTTTGTCAAGGAAACCCTGGCCAAGGGAAAACCCCGGTGGGGATGGTACCCACAGGCATGCACTAAAGTATAGTGTCCATGTTAGGAGACCTAGCCATGTTAGAAGCTGAATATTACATAGTACATTTCCTTGTTAAAGGAATAACAACCCTGTTAAAGGTATACAACACCCTGTTAGGATCCAACTAAGCATACAACTCTTACAATATAGTTCTCTTACAAAATGTTCTCAGTAATGAACAAAACAAGCATCTCTAAAGCTTAGATAGTTCTAGTCATAGTACTTCAATGATCTATGTCATCCTCTACTCTTCCATTCACATATCATATCCAAAGCTCTGTTCACACAACTTTTACTTTGCTCAACAAAAAGATCTTACATACATATCTTTCTTCTTTACCAAGTCAGCTCTCAAATAAAAATATTACATAGTCGGCTCTCAATACAAAATAAATTTAATAAAGTAAATATAAAATGCATAGTCGGCACTCTTACATAATCAAAATATAGGTTATCAAAAATCATAATCCAACTTCGATTTCCAGGATTCCACGTCATACTCCCTGAATCATCGCTTCTGTTCAACTGCTCTGTATCACAATTCTACTGCTGTATGTCTATCTTCAAATCTCTCTAACTCACTGTAAAAATCACCAAAACAAAATCAATCTTAGGTGGGGGTCACACATACCCCATACTATCTTCTTCTAAGCTCACTTTCTGTAACTCATAGATCTCGATCTTCGATACTCAAAATACCTATGTATTTTTGTTTCTGTACTTAACCAATTTTAGAGTCACCAAAACTTAACTTTAAATGAATCAATCAGTATGCCATATGTGTTTCCATAAATAAAAACCAAAAAGTGGATCACATCATACAAAATTGATCATTTTCCAACAAACTTATTCCTGCACAAATCTTTCCACCATAACCTCCGATGAGACAAACAAGGGCACCAAAGCCTTGTTTATTTTATCTTAGAGAGGGTTGTGGGTGTGCTCTCCCAACACAATATCTCAATCCCACTTTATTTAAATGATAAATGATGAATACAAAATAATTCAAACTATATGCAATTATATTGAAAAACTCAAGAGCTAGTTATGGAGAACTAGTCTCAAGCATTCAATGAGTGAGATGGAAGTAGGAGTGAAAACTAAATGCAAAGATCTAGCATTTAATGCACCAACTAAGAACTAGGAATAAAATGAAACTACCATGATAAATGTCAGAAACTACCAAACATGTTAGAAAAAATATCTAAATGCATAGATAACTCTAAGCTCAAAATCACATGATAACTCTAATGCGAGATCATGGGTTATTTACTCTTGGCAAGGCTTCTATTTATAGGATTTTGGAGGGCTTGGGTGAGGTGGATCACATGTGGCATCCACATAGGTGCCACATGAAGGAAACATAAGCCATGCAAGAGTACAATTTTTCTCACACATGTGTGAGAAACTTGAGATGTGATGGGTCAATGTGTACTTTAAGTACACATGTGAGAGATTTTTCATAGATATCATAAGCTTGGTCAAATGAAACATTTTTGGAACGTGTAAGAAAGTATCATCAAGGTTGTAAGAAACCTTTTTTGAGCATTTTTGGAATTCTTTGAAAAGGCAAATTTTGGAAATTTGCGCACACGTGTGAGAGAATAACTAAGACTAATGGGTGTAGGAATCATAAAATTAGCCAAATTAACCTTAGTTAATTAGCAACTACGTCTATTTGTTGAGGGTGATGTGAGGTAGGGTAGGATCTAGGTCTAGATTTAGGATTAATCTAAATTATATTTAGACTAATCATAGTTTATGAGAATATTAGAATGTGAGGGAAATAAATAAATTAAAAATTTATTTAAAGGGGGATTTTATGGAGGGAATACATTAAATAGAACTTAATACACTTAAGAGGGAGGTATTTAAATTAAATTTAAATAATATAGGAAATGAACAAAATTTAACTAAATAGGTAGGAGAATATTAAAATATAATTAAATAATTATAATATCAAGGGACATTTTTAGGCATCTTAATTTTTCCCCTCTTTGATGCGTCGTTGATGATGGCATCGCGTCAAAGAAAAACAAAACAAGATGCCCAGAGAGAACATAAGGTCCTAATACAGATGGTGAAGGAGTGTTCCCCCTCGAGAAAATAATGCAAAAAATTAATTTTTTGTGTAATTTTCTCAAAAAGGAGGCAGAATGGAGGAAAAGGGTACAATTGCATGACTTATGAAATGATCAAGGAAATATAGGGGAAAAAAGGGTCTGGGATGGAGAACGGTTCCCAAGGGGGCTATAAATAGTCTATGAGGGCCCTAGAAGGAGTCATTTTCAACCTTGAAGAGAAAAAAAGATGAAGTGAAGAGAGAGTGATGACTGACCCTCAAGACTGTATGTAGGTAGGAGAGTGTTTTTGGACATACCAGCGAGCGGCCGACATAGGACCACTGGTGAGTGCCCTAACTGAGCTCACTCTTTGGGTTAAATTTCACATTTATTACATGGTTTAAGTGTATTTATGAAGGAAAAAATATAGGTAGGGAAAAGATGATGATCAAAGGATCATCATCAGCACAGACAATGATCGACCAATCATCGTCTGCGGAGACAACATATAGGAAATCACCATATTTGTAGATGACAACTGACCGATTGTCATCTACATAGGAAACAATCAAGGATTGTCATCTATGGGTACAAAGTTTAGGGGGGAACAAATGACTATTTAGGATCATCATCTGTGCACACGATGGTCATTGAGGTTGACTGCGGGTAGGAACCAGAGAGGTCGATGCATGCATTGATCCTCATTTGCGTAGGGAAATCAATGTCTCCGCCGATTGGCCTAGAAGACATAGGAGAAGGTATTAGGGAGGGAAGAACAAGGCATGGGGAGGGGTAGAGGGTGCCTTAGACTAAGAACAAGGACTGAAAAACATGGTTTGTGGATGTAGGACACAGGAACTGTGTTTAGGTCATGGGAGAGATGGCCAGAGACCATGGGACTGATAGACGAGCTAACCCCAGTCGAGTGGGGGTAGGTTTCCTTGTGAAGAATAGTGCAAATTCATTTATAGTCATGGTTGAGAGCGTATAATGTGCTCATAACTGCATTGATTGAAAGGTGGCACAACCCCACCTCTAGCTTCCATTTACCGATAGGGGAAACCACTATCACCTTACTTAATGTCTGATGGATATACCTAATTCCTATCTAGGGGTTGATACTAGAGTCTGTACAAGAGGGCCTTGAGCCATATGCATAGGTGAAATTTAGGATACCAGATGATTAGATACCCTCTTCTAGATAGAGGCTATCATGGAGGGCGATGATGGCAGTAAGACCGCGGTTGCGACGGGTTGCTTTGTATTTGGAATGACTCATTGGAAGATGATTGATGCCAAACCATTCAGGGCATGGTTTTCCCTTGGGATGGGCATGAGTTTTGAGTGCCATATTGGAGGATGAGGGGAGATATATTTCTAGGGGTATACAATCCTCAGATAGATATATTATGATTTACACATGTGTGCCTACCGGAGAGGCAGGACACTAGAGGCAGAGGTGACACTTTCACTAGTGTGGGCATGAGAGCATATCACCATGGTATGCCCCATTAGACTACACGACACATGAGAGGCTTATGATCCCTACACTTGCAGATATTAGGTATGAGTTGATAGATTTTGTTGGCCACTTGTAGAGGACACTAGATGAGATGCAAGGGTTTGAATGGACTCCTTATGCAGGATGTGAGGCATAGGGGCATCAGGTGCTACAGTGGCAGGATTACACAAAGGATGGGTGGGAGTATCTTTATTACTCTGGGTTCATGCAGAATGAATTTTTGTTGATTGGGTGGATGACCTACATGATTTATTGGTACATGCCATGCTAAGTATTGAGACAGTTTGGTCAGGTACAAGATGCATTTCCTGACGCATTTCCACATCTACTGGTGACATGGGAGGTGGTGATTTTATGGGGGATTGGGGTGGATCTAAGGGGTGTGAGATCATCCTGGTTAGGTATGGTGGTGCTTTCATGATATCCAAGACATGATTTGGTTTGAGATGCAGGAGTTACACCTACATACACTCAGTGGTGGATTGTGCATAGGCCAATCAGGGTGACCATACTAGGTGTCATATGGGAAAATGAGAAGCCTACAGGTGGAGAGGATGGTGTTGGGTTGGATGGGGAAGATGGAGGAGATGATTGGGGGATGAAGGGGAGATGGAGAAGGAGGGTGATTTTGAGGTCAGAGAGGACAATTGAGGGTGGCAATAGACAAGTGACGGGGACAAGTGTAGACTCTTGGAGATAGAGTCCCGCGAGATATTCCCCTACATGTACAGGTACAAGTATAGGGATAGGTACCACTATAGGTATATGGATAGGGGCCATATGGGATACAAGGGCCACTACTAGGATATAGAGCACAGGATGTGCATGACACAGTGGTTGTAGAGTGAGACAGCCTGTGGATAGTGGTGGGGAGGTTACAGGGACTTTTGGATACAACCTAGGCATTAGAGGAAAGTTTACATATAAATTTGGTCAGGGTTTAGGGTTTGCTGACAGGGGGAGACCACGTGCAGATAGTGCATAGGGTTCTTTAGATAAATTACAGGCCTACGTGGATTATGGAGAGTTCACAGTGATTGAGTACCATACATGGGTTATAGCAGGGCATCAAAGGATAGCTCAGATGCAGTAGGAGATGGATGCTATGAGATTAGAGCTACATGGGATGACACTAGAGAGGGATACTTACCAACATAGACCACAAGAGTATAGAGGTCAGAAGTAGATCATTTTATAGGCTGTGACTGGACCAGGAGTGATGCAAGTGGTATAGGAGGCCTTTTTTGCACACAAATGAGAGACCCAAGTGGTCTGCAAGATGGAGTACTATTGGTGTTTGTATTATGAGGTTGTTCCTAAGGATCAGAGGGCTACATTATACAGTGAATGATCAGCCACACACACTATAGGTGGGTATTCTTCATAGGCCTCAGTAGGGATGAGACCTCCCAGGGATAGATGGGGGATGGGACAGGTGGGGCAAGGACATCTACGCGAACAATCTTATGATCTAGACTGATGATTTTTATGCACATGCAATTTTTGAGTTTTTGGATGTACAACAACATTTTGATATATATATTTATACATGTATATATGATGGTTACTATTTTATTTACATACTTTGGACACTTTATTCTTTATATATACAGACATGATTTTGATGGTCCTATGTGATGTGTGTTCTTTTTAATTCTTATATACATATGATGATTTTATGACTGACATGTGTGATGTAGGATGTGTGTGTGATGGTTTTGACATATCTATGATTCAGGACTATACATTTGTGATGATTTATTATGGTGTTAGATTTGAAGTTCTTATATGTGATTTATAGATGTGATGGGCGTAGTTATGTGATGTATATAAATGAAAATGAATTTGTAATGATTAATGTAAAATACAATATAAATGGAAAATAATAATAAATGTTATGGATAAGAAATGGATAATGAACCTAAAATGCATCTAAATGAAAATTATTATGTGATTATATTACATCAAATTTGAAGTCAATACTTAAAATCATCATTGGCATAATAACATAATGAATAACCTAAGTGAATGCAAGTAATGAGGACTCCAATTAGGACATTGTTTTTGTGTGTATCAACCATAACCGATAAGATCATTTAGCTAGCTTTAGGAGAGAGGGAATAAACAAGAATATTTCCAAGAGTAAAATACAATATGACCTAACTAAAATGCATCCTATATATATGATTTTCAAGTGGGATTATATTATGTTTAAGTTGGAGAGCACACCCTAGTTTGATATTGCAAGAGGAGGTATGCACTATGTGTTAGGAAACATAAGTGACATTGTTCTTTTCATGGACTAGACTCTCAAACAAATACATAGATTTAAGAACATAGATGTGGGATCTTAGTTTCAATGGTACCAATGCAATGATACTCATGGGGAGATTTAGCACACCCATATCTTGTTTAGGGATTTGGTGGTATGTGTAAAAATATTTCCCTAGTGAGGCATGCATAATCATAACCGTGTATCAAAAAAAAATGTACTAAAACTATCAACAAACATATCACACCACAAATGACACGTATTCCAATACACACCATTGAAGATATACCAAGATATTAAAGATTGAGGCAATCATGAGAAGACTTTATTGTAACACAAAGATAAAATCAATAAAAAAACATCATGACCAAGCAATCATTCAGTCCAAAGTTCTTTTCATGAACATGAATGTGTGATGGAGGATTGATGAGCCGACGTCGGAAGGATATATCCTAACGGGAAAAGGTTGGTTGATATTTAAATAGAAATTCACTGGAAATAGTTTGTGAAAGGAATAATAGTGGCAGAATCCAATCTTAAAGTTGATTTGTGAAAATTCTCTTGCGATCATTGTATCTTGGAATAAGCTTAGTGCCATGGGGTTATGCTCAGCGTGCGGGAATTTTGGGGACAAATATTTATTGTGAAGGTGAAGGCTCGACATAAAGTGAATTACGACTAGGTGAGAAATGGAAGTTTGATAGGCCCATAGGGTAGGATTCAAGTGAAGGTTCTAGTCATGACTAGCATCATTGACTATCTTCTTGAGAATTTTTAGAATGGTTTTGTTTGTAGCCTTTGCTTGACCATTGACTTGTGGGAAGTACTTGGAGTAGCAGTTTTGGGTAATGTCGAACTTCTTACATACCTCTATGACATCTTTTTTCTTAAAAGGAGTCCCATTATCAGTGATAATGTCTTGAGGAATACCATAGCAACAAATAAGGTATTTCAAAATAAAATTTGAAATCTATTTTCCAGTGGTGTAAGTAAGAGGAATGGATTCAACCCATTTTGTAAAGTACTCTGTAGCATCAAGGATGTATTTTTGGTCATTTGAAGAATTTGGAAATATCTAGCCAACCAGGTCAAGTCCCCAATGGGAAAAAGGCCAAGGTGTGATGGTAGGCTAAAGGGATAGGGAGGGGGTGTGTATCAAATTTTTGGTCCACTGAGATGGGGGGGTGAATCAGATAAATTAAAACTTAAAAAATTAAAATGGAACTCACTAATTCACTTGGTAATACCAAATACAGTAAATAACCAATTCTCCAAATAACTTAATAACTTAAATAACAATACATCTCACATGATATATAATATGATCATTCAAACATGCATGTATTGTTTGATACTCCATTCCAATATCTTTCATAATGGCAGATAATTCTCGGTACGAGCGAGGTAGAATGTTTTATGGTGGTAACAAACACTCACCTATCAACCTAAGACAAAAAAATATAATTTATTAATATAAAGAATATTAATTGGTATGTGCTTCACCATTTTTTAACTATAAGGAAATTACGACTAAAAAGATGAAAATAGATGACATATACGACATACCTTAACATACGTGTGATTTCTATGTTGGATAAACCATTCATAACCTTCAAGTTCACCAACAATAATACAACGGTAAGAAGAGTTGTTTGGGATCCTTCGTATAGGGGCTCATATGCCTTATCAAGTATAGGTACATCAAGGTCATCTTCATTATCTGTTGATCTCTAAGTTTTGTTGATCATTAGTGTCCCACACTTAGTCATTTATCTAGGTAGGTTAGTCGGTCATCTCTGTGATCGAGCTATCCAATATAGGCCGAGCAGTAGTCATTGCCAAGCAGATAGTAGTTGCCGAGTTACATAGAAGCCAAGCGAAGTTGATCAGTTCATGCTGAGCACTAGAGTCCTCATATGCCGAGTAAGACAATTTTTTCATACATGTCAGGGATGGCACAAAATTGAAGGTAAACTATTTTGGGCTGACTTATTTGTGTATTTAATATTTTCAACAGAGTTAATTACGCATTAAATCACTTGATCCCAATTCGTGGCATGGAACCAATCAGAAAATTGGAATGCCCAAGCAGCACAAGTGTTTGATTGATCCTTGATCTAGATCTAGATGCCAGATCCATAAGGTATAAGAGATTGCTTCTTACCCTAATTTTGTAAGGTATGTGTGCATACATGAGAGATGTGCGAAGGGTTATTTTGAGTGAAGAAGCATAGATCTAGCATAGTAAAAGAGTAGTGAGTAGCTGAGAAAAGTTATATCAGATTATTATAATAGAGAAGGTATTAGAAAGAGGAGATCTGTCATCAGCATTTGAGTGCAAACCAAAGGATCAGATATTGGGACATTCTAGCAAGTGTATCAGGTGAAATATCTTTATAGAGTGGTTCTAACAGACCTTTCTAAATCTCTTAGCTGAGTGCTTACTTTTTTGTAAGCTCAAATCCTTTTTACAAGGTATCTTGTAATGATTTGTAACTCTTAACTGGGAAAACCTTTAACCAGGTAGATCACCAGTAGTAATCAAATTTTGTAGCCTTAACAGGCACACTTTATTGCTGTAGTAGTGAAGATTTTGTGGGTGTCATCCCCACCTGACTTTTACCTTCTTGGGTTTCTGGGTTACCAAAATTATGTGTCTTGAGTTATTTATTTTCTATTATGGATGCTAGTAGTTGATAGATCATTTACATTTACGCATGATTGTGGATCAATTTGTTTTAAGAGGTAAAATTTATAAGATCTGATTCACCCCCCTCTTAGTATCTTGCTTTCCCATATTTTATTTCCAACAATTGGTATCAGAGCTCAGTTCTCCCATAAAAAGGTTTTAATCAGCTTGAGAGTATAGAGCTTGAGATGGAGGTTTAAAAATTGGGTAAATTCATTAAGAATAAAAAGATTGATATTCAGATAGCATTACATCAGCTTGAGATAGAAAGACAGGAATTGAAGAAGTCCTTACAAGCAAGGAAAGATTTGGCCAAACAAATAAATGACACTTATTATCAAGAAGAAGATACTGCAAATCTATTTTAGAATGGAAGCTCTACTAAGAGTGATGTAGCAATTGTAGATCTACTGGAAAGGAACAATACATTGTGTGAAGAAGTCAGAAACCTGAAAAGAGAACAAGAAACTCAAACAGTAAGACTATGTGAAGTAGTGGAATAAAAGAAGAAAGTTGAAGATGACAAGGCTATGGATGAAGAAGACAAAAGAGTGATGACTATCAAACTTGATGAAAGAACACATGATGTACAAATGATGAAAAACAATCAGGTTGACATGGTGAATCAACTGCTACTTGTGAATAAGAAGATCAGCAGGAAAGACATGGAAATTGTGAATGTGAGATTTGAGAACAGTCAATTGAAAGATGAATTGAGATCTGAGAAATAACTTAATGAAAGATTGAAAAGACCAAATGAAGCTTTGAATTATTTTGAGAATCTGATGGAAGCATCAAGAAGATCTAAGGATTCTTCTAGATTAGGTCATAACAAACAACAAACATCTACTGAGAAAGGAGAATCATCTAAGACTGGTGAAAGAAATGCAAAGACAAAGAACAACAAGTTTGTATGCTACCACTGTGGAAAATAAGGACACACAAAAAACATCTGCTGAAGCATGAATGGTAAGTCCAATCCTAAACCTAAGTTTAATGGTTATTTCTTTAACTGTAAGAATTTTGGACATCAGGCACATGAATGTTGGGCAAAGGCAAACAATGCACCTCCCACACCTATATTCAAAGGGCATTGTTACAACTATTAGAAATTTGGACATAGAGCACGAGATTGCAGATCTAATGCAAAACAACAACGGACATCAAAGACACAAGCAAAAGCACCAAGGAAAGGTAACACTTGAAATTGGGATTACAACACATGGCATAGCTGCCATTACTATGGTGAGTATGGGCATGTTCCAGAAAACTGCATAAATACACATTTCAGTGGAAGATCTAAAAGTTGCATGAATGGAAGCCTAGTTTGTTATAATTGTTTGAAAATTGCTCATACTAGGAGAGAATGCAAGACAAGGTTACCTTCTCCTACTATTTAGAAGATTAGAGCACAAATGAACTAGACATGGACAAGGAAAGCATAACTATGCAGCAGTGGAGCTACTGCAGTTGAGGTCACCCAATCCAATGGAGCAGGTGATCACACCATCACCAAATAAGAAAAAGAGGTATGTGAGGAACTGTATTTATATTTCATATCTTTCATCAGTTCCTAACATATAAAAATTCAAAAGTCCATATCTGCATATGTTAAGATGCATTAGAACACACTTTGAGACATGTATCGAGAAAATTCAATATGCACTATAGGTGTCGAGCAACAATATTATTGTGCACTAAGACCGAGTTCTCTAGAGTATGCTGAGTTGATATAATTGACCAGGTAATTTTTGTTTGATGACCGAGTATGGGTTGTGATCGAGAGGTAGGCAAGTTTTGTGAGTCGGCTGAGGACAGCTGTTTGGCACTCACTCAATGGAAAGAACATTTAATGCTAACCTAATTTTTACCGTTGGAACCTATAAAAGGGACATACCTATTCATTTTCATTCTCACCATGTGATTAAGAATTTCACAGAGTGATTGAGCATTTGTAAAATTGATAACAACAAATTTTTTCAAAGATTTCTACAGTGTGCCGTCGACAACCTCTTTAGCGGAAAGTGCGAGTTTTGATATCTGCCGAGGTATTTTGTTCGTAATCTTTGGAACCCTATTTTGGAGATAATGGCTGCAAGTTCTTCCACAGTAGCTAAGAAAATGGAGGAGTTTCTAAAATTTCAATTGGTTAGGAGCAACACTTGTGTGCCTCCTAATTTCTGGGCACTTCCTGAAAGCACTATCCTAGGTGATCTAACCGGAGCCCTATCATCGATTCCGCCAAAGGTTCTTATGATTCATGATGTTAGATTATGTTATATGTGCAAAGTGAGAGAAATTGGGGATTATGAGCTAAGAGAGTCCTATAACAAATTGTGTATAGATGGAGCCGTAAAAATTGAGCACAAACATCTTGTTGAGAAAGGGTTAACTCATGCCCTAGATTTTCCAAGAGAATTCAAAATGGAATGGATCGAGATTGTTCTTAGCCGTGTACATGATATGAACATTTGGATGGACAATAGACCAGTTAAGATCACAAAGGAAATCATCAACTGTGTAACTGGTTACCCAACTGTTAACGAAAAAAGAACCATGAGATGTCAGAGTAAGGAAGATATAGAAGCAAACATCGGGGCTGTTTGGAACAAAATAGGGATGACAATCTCTACAATCATGGATTTGGAGATTGATTTTGCAGTAAGGGTCATAGCTCACAAATTTTATTAGTTGAGCCGAATGCATAGTATCCCATGTATTACAGTCAACTAGGCATGGAAGATTGTGAAGAAGGACCATACTTATGACCTTGCCTAGCTTTAGATGACACAGCTAGCCGAGAACCTTTCTTCATTCCAAAAGGCAAAGAACTCAATGTGTAAGTTCGGTTCTCTGCTAGTTTGCATATTTTTCTATATATAGAATACTTTTCCTACTTTTGGAGATATTGTGTGGAAGACAGATAGACCAATTACACAAAAAATCAATGTACTTATTTAGTAGTTGGGTGGTAATTTTAACAATGTAATGGGAACATATTTTGTTGAATTTAAGAAAAAGATGAGATTGAGAAGCAGAATTCCCAGGTCACTAGTTGAGAAACACTATGAGGATATTTGTTTCCTAGTGGATACAGATTTTACCTATGTTCAGGTAGTAGTACCAAGGGTATCATGGCTAAGGCCCTTACCTTATGAGGTGAACATTGATGAGACATTTGTAGCCATAAAAGCTCTACTGGAAGAGGAGATTGATGGATTAGGCAGACGTTTTGGAAATTATGATGAAGCTAAGTCCAAAATCTCTTTTGATTAGAAGGATAGAACTATGGAGAGAAAAAGGAAAAAGATTGTCAAAGGTTTGAAGAAGATGATTGGAATTGAGGGTGATGAAGAAATAGAGGATGCACCTTTAGGTTTTTCAATAGGTCAAGGAGAGGATATGACTAGTGAAGTTGAGGAGAGTGAACTTGAAGAAGATATCACTGAGAAAGAAAAAGGAATGAAGCCAGTGGTTTCCAAGGAAACTAAATCAAGAAAATCCAAACCTAAGGCTACCCCTCTTGTTGCAAACTGGCCTAGGACTAGGGAATCAACTATTTCATCTCTTGCCAATAAAACAACTGTATATGCAAGAAAGAATGCTGGAGAAAGCAGCTCAGGTAAGAGAAAACAAGTTGAAACAAAGGCTGTGCCGAGCCAACCTAAGAAAAGACCAAGGAGGAATCTAATCTTGCAGCTTGAAGATGATGAGGAGAAGACAGATACAGATGAAGCCAACAATATACCTACAACATCAAATAGACCACCGACCAAGATTGATGAGGTATGTAAAAACATTAGAAGTACAGCTGGATTAGCTGGATTCAAATTTGTTAAGTATGAGAAGAAAAGTAGTGAAGACAAGCATAAGATTCAAGAGGAATTAATATACATGATGGGCACATTTAAGATGACACATGTAGAGATAGGAGATCTTGTCCCTACAGAACTATATGATTTATTATAAAAAAAATGGCAATTTGCATTGATGACTGAAAGACAGATTAAGGAAGGGACATTAGCTATGGTCAATTCCAGTATTAACAAAGAAATAGATAGGAAAATATATTGAACAATATAAAAGGAATTTTATTCCCAAAATTAGAGCCTATGCAATACTAAGAAATGATGTTGAAGGAATAGTCCAACAAAGCACTCAAATCTTGAAGGAGACTTTTGGGTTATTAATTGTGAAGGAAAATAAGACAGGTGAAGGCACCTCACAACAGTTGGAAATGGAAGGACAGATTTCTACTGGACAGGTAGAGACAAAGATAGAACTGGAAGAGAAAATAGACAAAGTGCCAACTATAGATCTAGCAGTGGACAGTCTCATTGTCACTACAATTGAAGATAATAGTAATGTGGATGCTGAGGATCATAATGAGCCGACAGACACAGGTATGCAATCACCTATTCAAGCAACAGAGGCCGAGATAGAAAAAGTAGAAGAAAAAGAGGTAACAAATGATAATCCACCTATTTTAGAGGTTGTGCAAACATTTTTAGATAGTAGTGGAAGTAAGATGGAAGGAATGATAAATAAGCCTACAGAACAAGAGGCTATACAAGTGTTGGTGGAGTTGCCACACTCTATATCATCTACTCCAATTTGACCCAAAATTGTTAGTATACCTGACCAGCAGGTGATCTTTACTCAATTGAAGACTGTAGTTGAAATTAGCACTAACAAGGGAAAAGATAACAAAGAACCTGAGCTGAGTATCAGGTCACTAGAGCTCAAGAAGAAGAGGTTAAATATGAAAAAGTCACCGAGCCTAAATGTCACATTGGATGAAGTTATTGTGATTCCTAAATGGGATCTAGAGAACTTGACATATGAGAAGATTCAGACTCTACAAGACCTTTTGAAGAGGAAGAAGAAACAAGAGGAAATGAAGAGGGAGCATCAGCAAAAGCAAGTTCTACATGAAATAAAGGATATTTTTGTTAATGCTTTTGATATGGAAGATATAAATGAGAAAGCACCAATTTTGGAATAGTTAGTTCATATTGTACAAAAATTTAATGATGAGAATATTAAGCCAAATGAAAATTAGTTACAATGGTCTGAAAGAAAATTTGAGAACAAAGTTTTGGAGAAGATATCAGCAGAGATTGCTATTAAACAAGTTGAAATTTCTTCTCTTGTTGATATTCTTAAGGAAGTTGCAAATAATGTTTATTTTTTGTACAAAAGGTTATGTGATGTCAAATTCTTTACAAAGGATAATCAACAGCTTGTGGAGAAGCTGCAATTAGATTTGAAGTCAATAGGTAGTTCATTGAGCATGGATGCTAGTTCTAGCTCCATACATTTTGATAGGTTGAATCATGCCCAGAGGAGATTAGCCGAGCTTATGGATGAAGATGGCAGAATCAGGGAAAAATTAATAACTATTTAGACTGACTTGATACCTCATCTGGAGGTTATTCAGAAGGAACTTACAGCTACACGAGAATTAGTCAAGAGAGATTCTCATCTCTCTATTGCAGATAGTTTGGTAAGTCTAGCTGCTGAGCTAGAAATTAAGTTACAGGTTATGAAGTTTGTTAAGGATAGTTGGGATACATCATTTGCATTGACATTACAGCTTCATAAGCCATTTTGGATAAGTATTACTTAACCCCTATTGCTATCAGTGACAAAAACAAGGGGGAAACAAAAAAGGGAACATAAAAAGATGTGCAGGAACAGGTATAAATATTTTTGATGAAGGCATGTCTACTATGTAAATATTGTATGAAGTCTGTAGTATAATCTTAGGGGGAGTACGTTGTGTACTTAGGAAAATTTTTCTGACGTAAAGAAATGATAAGTGTTTTTTCCACTAATATCAAAGGGGGAGATTGTCAATCTCTAAGTTTTGTTGATCATTAGTGTCCCACACTTAGTCATTTATGTAGGCAGATTAGTCAGTCATTACTGCGACTGAGCTATCCAGTATAGGCTGAGCGGTAGTCATTTCTGAGAAGATAGTAGTTTTCAAGTTACACAAAAGCTAATCAGAGTTGATCAATTCATGCCGAGCGCCAGAGTCCTCATATGCCGAGTAAGACAGTTTTGACATACATGTCAGGGATGGCACAAACTTGAAGGTAAACTATTTTGGGCCGACTTTTTTGTGTATTTAATTTTTCCAATAGAGTTAATTATGCATTAAATAATTTGATCCCAATGCGTGGCATGGAACCAATAAAAAAATTGGAATGCCCAAGTGGCATAGGTATTTGATCTTGATCTAGATGCCAGATCCGTAAGGTATATAAGATTGCTTCTTACCCTAATTTTGTAAGGTATGTGTGCATACATGAGAGATGTGCGAAGGGTTATTTTGAGTGAAGAAGCATAGATCTAGCATAGTAAAAGAGCAGTGAGTAGCAGAGCAAAGTTATATCAGATTATTAGATCAAAGAAGGTATGGGAAAGAGGAGATCCGTCATCAGCATCTGAGTGCAAACTGAAGGATCAGATCTTGAGACATTCTAACAAGTGTATCAGGTTAAATCTCTTTACAGAGTGGTTCTAACAGACCTTTCTAAATCTCTTAGCTGAGTGCTTACTTTGTTGTAAGTTTAAATCATTTTTACAAGGTAGATTGTAATGATCAGTAGCTCTTAACATGACAGACCTTTAACCAGGTAGATCACCAGTAGTGATCAAATTTTGTAGCCTTAACAGGAAAAATTTATTGTTGTAGTAGTGAAGATTTTGTGGGTGTCATCCCCACCCTAGTTTTACCTTCTTGGGTTTCTGGGTTACCAAAATTTTGTTTCTTGAGTTATTTATTTTCTGTTATGGATGCTAGTAGTTGATAGATCAATTACATTTATGCATTATTGTGGTTTAGTTTGTTTTAAGAGGTAAAATTTATAAGATCTAATTCACCCCCCCCTCTCAATATCTTGCTTTACCATCTTGTATTTCTAACATTATCATCATCAATTGCACCGGTACCATCATCTTGATCATTATTATCAACTGCACTAATACCGTCATCTTCAATTGCATTATCTGCCACTGGATCATCTTCTTCCATGGGATCATTATCTTCTTCTTTGATATTCACACCTCCATGTTCCCCCAATTGGAAATCCACATTCTTTGGATTGTCATGGTCCATAACATGAAACTCAGGGTGGTTGACCTATATCAAAATGATGACCTTAAATTAACCATGACCATGATGTCATCATTAATTGGTTTCTTATGTATATAAATTGTTAAAATAATATATTGAAATACATACCAATGGATAAAATGCATTTCCCCCTTCAATGTGACCATGTTGCCTACAATGTTCCTTAGTTGTTTTGATTAGATATCTTCAATTCTTTAAGCCCTTGCAATTTTTGCAGGGACAATAACATTTTCCATCACCTTTTCTTTTCAAATTAGACCATAATCTAGCAATTGTCTCCCTATTTTTTCTAGGTTGATATTGTCAGACATGGTCTTTCTTCATGGGAAAATATTCAAGCTATAATTATACCAACAAATTGTCTCCTATAATCTGAATTAAGATATTAATGTTGTCATCTGTCAAATATAAAAACACTAGCATTAATGTTGTAATCTATCAAAATATTTAAGAGTTGACTAGACAAAAAAGCAAGGTCTCAATCATAACACGAGAATGGGTCTTGAAGAACCAAATATAGAGTTCAATGAGTGGACAATTATGGATTATGAAGTTCTCTCCATAATTCCCACTTATAGTCAGTCTCTTATAGGAGAACAACAAGGCATCACGAAGAACTCGTTGATTCAAGAACTAAAGAAAATGAAAAAACCTAAGTTTGATGGGATAGGCGGTGTAGAAGTTTTAATAATAATGACTAATTGGAATGGATAAATATTTTGGGTTGTTGGAACTAAATTCCAATACTAATGCTAGAATCACCATCTACCAGATATAAATTTAAGCATCACTAGGGTTGGACCATCTTATGGAGATTAAAATTTATGATATAAGCCAAATGACTTGTGACAAGTTAGCAAGATAATTTTGTAAGGATTACCCTTCTACCAATCACTGAGATGAAAAGATCAATGAATTTCATTTACTGCACCAAGATGGAATTTCGGTAGTAGAATACAAGGCTAAGTTCATGAACCTACCTAGCCACATGTGCAACATTATATGAACGAATGAGAGGATCAGGTGAACAATTTTATATTGGGTTTGATAAAAAAAAATTATATGCAACCCAACTCACTTGACCCAAAAACACAAACTAGGTTGAGGAGATTCCTTTAGTTGCATAGAAAAATTAGAAAAGAAATATAGAACAAAAAAAAGGATTCATTCTTTAATAAATAAATGTAAAAAGTGTGACTTTATAAATCTAAGCTTAAGGGGACAATTTATTAATAGTTTAAGACTGGCTGAAACTATAGACATACTCGCAGTTTTGAAAGTTACAGAGACAATAATAACTATAACTACCACCAAATGATGAAATGTGTTGATCTTGATGATGTGATATATCTCACAGCTGGTATTTGTAATTGTTAAGGGTTCTTTTTCTGATTTGAGATATATAGGTACCATTAAATTTCCAAGGCCTTGCATTTATAGACCTCACTATAACTAACTTTTTGGGTTAGAAAATGACTAAGTTAGAGTATGGAAGTTGTCAACATTATTTTTATAAACGACTAACTTTTTACAAACTGAAGTTCCAAATCCTAAGTTTAATAAACTAAAAGATAAGAACATAACTAAAACCCAAAATGACTGAAGTTACAATATCTACCAAATATAAATATAAACACTAAAAATTGCAACTTTATCCAACACGGCTATTTGACAAGGTCATCGGTATTGTCATGCCTATAGGAGTTGGAACTCTATTATAAATGACTAGTTGATTGTAACATGCAAAACCAAATAAAATACCAAAACCTCCATAAATATTAGCACCATAACCATATCTACCTTAAAGATGATAATTTTGAATAATTATCATTTCAAAATGTTAAAAAGTAGAACTTTCTAGGTTGCTTCTCATTCATTTGGAAAATTGCAAACATACAAAAACTCCACCTCTTTAGTTGAAGAAGTTAGTTGATGGGATGTTGTTTGACTTATTAAAAGAAACACCTTTTATCATGTTCAATGTCTTTACCCAATCCATAAGGGTTAAATAGGATACTATATTCTTTGATATGAACATAAGTGATTGCTCAAGATGCCTATTGAACCATACCATATTATTATTTTATGGTTATGACACATGGTTTAATAATTTGTCTTTCTTTGTGTAATACTAGAAAAAGGCATAATAGCATATCTAGGAGACCACAAACCCTAAACAATATGCTACCCTATCTAATCTACCATGAAAGCCATTCAAAACAAGAGTGTTAGTAATAAATGAGTGGGGGGGGGGGGTGAATCAGT
>MU228248.1:2513466-2542343 GCA_018584345.1 Thuja plicata | reverse complement strand
TATATATATATATATATATATATATATGATATGCAGCTACTTTATGATGCATAGGATGGAAGTTTATGTACATGATTGTACTTTCCTGTTATATGATAATGCTTAGATATTGCAATGTATGTTCCTTTTATGCAATAGATATATGTTATGAATGCAAGCAATGTTTTTTTGTCTTTTTTGCTACTTGAAATGTATGAATGCAAGATGCAATGTATTTCTGGAGTTTTTTCTGATTTATGAATGAATGCAAAATGCACACATTTTTGTTGTTTTTCCTTTTATGAATGCATGTATGCAGGATGTACTTTGTTTTTGATATACCAGAGTACTTAGATCAAGGAGACTGCGACGAATGACTGAAGAAGTGTTAGCAAAAAAGTAGAAATTAGACAAAGAAATGTTAGTAAGATAGAAAGATTTTGGCTTTCAAAGTGCAATTTTGTTATACGAGCTTATTTTGATATTGCAAGATTGGATGTGGCACATCGTGGCACAAAAGCCAGAGCAAGAAAGTCATCCTTTTGCGTAAACATTCACAATGAAAATAGAGGATGATCTTCTCCATCTTGAAGCATATAGCAGACATGCCCCATAATTTTGTGAGATCATCAAATAGGAAGAAAACAAAGCAAAAAAAATGGTCATGAACCATCCTGGCTACTCTCATAAGTTCAGATAATATCATTGAGTAGCATAGGAACATGATCAAAAAAGAAAATAAAAAACACTCACTAAAACAATGTGATCCAATAGCCATTCTAATCTTTTGTTACTTGCATTAAATGTTCATTGTTTGATAGCTTAGATTGATTGATTAGATAATTGATTGATAAATTGGACAGATTGATTGATAGTAAAGATCAAAAGATTGAATAGGTCCAACCAGATTGAATGTTGGGTCACAATGACTCAGATTGCATTTGTGACAACGTGATTTCGTTAAGCACAGAATGATGAAGCTGCCACTGATGTCTGCAAACATGAGGATCATTTCGCAAAAAGAAGACAAGTATGTACAAGTTTATTGCAGATTTTTGAAGAAGCTTTGCAATTTTTAGGATTTTTGAGATATTTGAATGTTTTTGTGATGATCTTTTTTTTCAGGACGTTTGTGATTTTTACGATTTTTTCTGCATCATATTTGATTTTTAGGGTGTTTTTTTTTCAGGATCATATTTGATTTTTAGCAATTTTTTCAGGACATTATTTGATTTTTAGCAATTTTTTCAGGACATTATTTGATTTTTTGGAATTTTTTTAGGACATTAAGATATTTATAGTTTGTTATCTCCAATCTGATAGTCGAGGAAACTCATGGATAAACCATATTCAAGGTCTTTCCCTAGTTCAAATTCAAATTCAAAGACGCTCAGTGTCAGGAATCTACCCCTAGACAGAAGAGAGACTATGTACAAAGGCCAAAGAGATAGACATACTGGGCATACCAAGGGTAAGGCAAAAGAGATCAACCAGTTACATGCCATAAAGGGGCACTAGTGTCAATTCAAAGAAAAATATGTGATCAGGAAAGGACATCAGGATTCCTGGTGGAATCATGATAGACATTGGAGCAACAAATTACTATGCATGGCGGCTGTTTGCCAGGTTTTCACCACGGTACTTGCTCAAAGTGCCTGTTTGCCAAGTTTTCACTTCTGGACGAGATTTTTCTCTTGATTTCTATTTTTGTGTGCCAAGATGCCTTTTTACCAGGTTTTCATCAAGGCAACCATTTTTTCTCTTTTATGATATTTTTTCTTTTTTCTCTCTTTTTTTAAAAAGCTTTTTGCTATTTTTTAAGAAATTTTTGTAATTTTTTTGTACTTTTTCCAGGATCATGCATAATACTTACAGAGGTATATGTTTTTCAGTGCTTCAGGCAATGGTTCTCCCTTTAGTGTTGCAATCTAATAGACTCTAGATCCATATGATGATGTGACTATATAAGGGCCTTCCCAATTTGGTTCAAATTTTCTAGCATTTTCTCTGTGTGGCTGGGTTTTGTAATTCATCTTTAGAACCAAGTCTCCAATCTCAAAATGGTGAGTTCATACTTTCTTATTATAGCTCCATTTGAGACGGTTTTGATAGGATTTCAAGTGGACCAAGGTCATTTGTCTCCAATCATCAAGCATTTTGAGCTCATGCAATCTAGAAACTTTGTACTGTTCATCATCAACAATGCCCTGCAAAGATACTCTCAGGGAAGGAATTTCAGTTTCAAGAGGTAATATGGCATCAGCTCCATAGACTAGATAGTATGGAGTAGCACCAGTGGGGGTGCAAATGTTGGTTTTGCAGGCCCACAAAGATGGATTTAGTTGCAGGTGCCAATCACGGCCAACATCATTGACAGTCTTTTAAAGGATCTTAATTTTTATTTTGTTAGATGCCTCTGCTTGGCCATTGCCTTTTGGATAGTAAATGCTAGAAAACCCATGATGTATTTTGAATTTCTCACAAATATTTGTAACATCTTTGTTCTGGAATGGGCTACCATGGTCAGTAATGATGGCCAGAGGAACTCCATAGTGACATATTATATAATTCAGGATGAACCTAGAAATTTGCTTGCCAATGATGTATGTCATAGGGATAGCTTCCACCCATTTGGTAAAGTACACAGTGGCCGTTATGATGTACTTGTGGCCATCAAAAGATAGGGGTGATATCTTCCCTACAAGATCAAATTCCCATTGAGAAAAGGGCCATGGAGAAACCACTGGCTATAGATCCTATGCTGGAGTATGAATCAAATTGCCATGAATCTGGCATTTGTAGCATTTCTTAGCAAATTTATGTGCATCTTGCTCCATGGAGGGCCAATAATATCCTTCTCGAACTAGCTTCTTAGCAGGACTCAAACTATTTAAATTTCCACCACATATACCATTGTGGACCTCATGTAAAGTAGTGTCAACCTCTCGCCAATCAAGGCATCCGAGGAGGGTTTGGTCATAGGCTCTCCTATAGAGGGTATCACCGATGATGACATAATGAGAGGCTTGATGGATAATATCTCTACGTTTGTTTTGGGATAGGGAAGGGGGTAAGATCTGGGCATGTAGTTAATTGTAAACATCTTGGTACCAAGGGGAATTAGGACCAACAATATAACACACGAGTTGAGATTGCGGAATGTTAAATGTAGGAAGCAATAGTTTCTCAATGAGAAATTCACATCTTTCTTCATTGTTTGACATGTCGATCATAAATGCAATAGTGGCCATAGAATCTTCATGTTTGTTATGTATCCGAGGAAGTTGTTAGAAACTGATTGTGATAAATTGCTCCTTGAGAAATTTGGCCAACTGTTTGTAGGATACAAACTTTTCATCTTTGGTTTCTTAGTCATCAGTGACCTATCAGATGACTAATTGAGAATCACCATACACCGTGAGGTGCTATATTTTCCACTGAATATCAAGTTTGAGTCTAGTAACAAGGGCTTCATGTTCGACGATGTTTTTGGTGCATGCAAATGCAATTCTATAAGATTTATGACATCGCCTTGTGCGGTGACAAACATGATGCCTGCCCATGATCCATGTCTCGTATGCAATCTGTCAAAATAGATTTTCCATTCACTGGAGTCAGTGAATGTGAAAATGGACTCATCTGGAAATTCTAAAAGCAATGGGTGATCATCTGGAACTGGTGCCTCTACAAGCTGATCTACTATCACCTGGCCTTTTATTTCTTTTATGTCTATATAATCTATGTAAAACTCACTCAGGAGCATAAACCATTTGTCTAGGTGACCTGTGAGAGATTCTTTGCCTAAAATATACTTTAATGGATCAATCTGGGACACGAGCATGGTTTTCTGGTGTAGCATGTAATGTCTTAACTTCTATGTTACAAAAACCATAGAAAGATAGGCTTGTTCAATGAGTCAGTAGTTTAATTCATATTCAAACAATGTTCTTTTGATGTAATAAATAGCTCTTTCTCTTCCTTGTACATCATGTTGTGTAAGAAGAGAAGCCAATGCAGTTTCTGTAGTAGAAATGTACAAGATGAATGGCTTGCCTAGAATGGGAGGCATCAAGATTGGAGGATGTAATAGATAATCTTTCAATTGTTGGAACAAGTGCTCACATTTTTCATTCCAATGGAAAGTCACACCTTTATGCAACATATTTTGAAATGATTGGCATTTATTTGTGAGTTGTGCAATGAATCGGAGGATAGACTGTAGTTTCCCTTGTAGAATTCTCAGCTTCCTTAGAGTTTTTGACAGAGGCATTTCTAAAATGGCTTACACCTTTGTAGGATCCACTTTAATACCTCATTGAGAGATGATATGGCCTAGGAGTTTTCCAGAAACAACTCCAAAAACACACTTTTTGGGATTTAAGCGAAGCTTATATCCTTCCATGCTTTCAAATATTTGTGCCAGAATACTCAAATGATCTTTCGTAGTTGTAGATTTGCAGAGGAGGTCATCAACATAATCTTCCATCAAGATGTGCATGAAGTCATGGAAGATTGTGGTCATTTCCCATTGATAAGTTGTTATGGCATTCTTGAGGCCGAAGGGCATGACATTCCAACATTAGGTTCCCCAAGGATATGTGAAAGCTATCTTGGGTTGATCTTCAGGAGCGATCTGAATTTGGTTGTAACCTGAGAAGCCATCCATCAGTGATAGCATCTTGTAGCCTGCAGTCATGTCGACAATGATGTCGATGTTGGGCAAGGGAAAATCATCTTTAGGGAATTCCTTATTTAGATCACAAAAATCAGTGCATATCTATATGTCCCCAGTGTTCTTTCTGAAAGGTACTAGATTGGAAATCCAGACTGTGTTATCTATTGGTTTGATAAAACCAGCATCCAATAACTTCTTCAATTCTTCTTTTACCAGTAGAGCTATTTGGGGATGCATTTTTCTTAGCTTCTATTTTACTGGTTTTACACCTAGCTTCAGAGGGAGATGGTGAAGAACTAATTCTAGATCCAGGCCAGGCATATCAATGTAGGACCAAGAAAAGTTGATATGGAACTCAAGAAAGAATCTGACAAACTCATCTTTCTCTTCTGGTGATAAAGATGCTGCAAAGTGTATGATCTTGGGATTGTTTGTGGTTCCCAAATTAATTTCCTCTGTCATTTCAATGAGTATTTTCAACTTCTCCCTAAGAGGGGGTATGTCCAATCTTCCATCCTCGAGCACCTCAAAGAGGTTTTCACCCTCAGATATGTCCTTTGTTTTTACTTTTGCATGGTCAACTGGCACCTTTCAATTTTCACCAGAGGACCTATTCTTTTCATTTTTTTCTTTTTTAATTTTATCATTTATAATTTTGTGACTGGAAAATGGAGTTGACTCCCCAAAATAAGTTGTAGCAACAAGGTCAATAGAGAACCCTACTTCGTGGCTTCCATATGGCATGCCCTCTCAAAGCTCAAATAATTCCACTATTGCTTCATAATTTTCAAAGCAATCTAAGCTTGGTGATCCTTGCTCATCCCAATCAATAAGTTCAGGGTAGACTAGGGGGATTTCATCGTCAGTAGAACAAATGTTTTCAAGGCTAGAGGTAAGGGAATAGATGTAAATGTCACTATCTTCAAAGTTATAGACTTTATGCACTGAAGGTTTAGGACTAGGATCCCAGAAAATTCTAGCCCAGGGATCAGGACAAGTGATTGGAGGAGGTATTGTGTTAACATGTTTGTCCTCGATTGGTAGGTCTTCAAGTTCAGGGAAGACACGGTCAAGCTCATAAGAACTAGAGGAATAGGACATCCATTCCCATTCATTAGAATCGGTAGGTCAGAATGGGAACCTCAGATGCCTTGTATCATTTGAAACTTCCACCTTTTCACATGAGGCCATTTTGGCATTTGAAGAGCCAATTTGTAATGGTTTGAATCCAATTCCCAAGTGAGGAGGATGGCCTTTTGCAGCAATAGGTTCAATAATCCCTTGCTTGTGTACTCCAAGACCACTGTGGCCATCATATCCCTTTTGCTACATTAGTTTGAACCCTAGCCCATATCTTTCAATGGGTATCTCAGTGGGTTCTTGTTCTTTCTTTTGTTTGTCTTGGAAAATCCAACTGGATGCATTGTCATATACATGTTCCTCATGTAGACCACCCCACCTAGTGAATGTGGGTGAGGGCATAACCTTCATGACAGTCTTGGGTGGTTGTTTTTGCAATAATTTTGATTTACCATAGGATTTAGGAGAGAGGGGAAGCTTCCCAATGTGAAAGGCTTGCGCCATGGTATACTCTCCACAACCGTTATCTTCAATCTTAATATTTCCTTTGACCATTTTTTGAAGGGTGTTTGCATCAACATATTTGGAGGAATTGGATGGGGCAGCTTCGCTGTTGGTAGGTGCCTGTTGTGCGGGCCCTTCTTTGAAATTGGCATAGAATTGGAAGGCGTTAGGATCACCTGGGATAGTGATCTCAGCTCCATTGTGAAAAATTTTTAGACATTGATGGTATGTGGAGGGAACTTCCTTCATGGCATGGATCTATGGATGTCCTAAGATCATGTTGTAGGGAAAGTCTAGATCCAAGACTTGCAACAATGTATTTTCAGTAACTAGACCAATTCTGATGGGCAGTATGATGAATCCTTTGGAAGGATGTTCAGCGTCATCATATGCCTTTATTTTGATTCTCCTGGAGGGATCAATATCACTCTCATTGTAGCCAAGATCAAGAATGACCTTTAAGGTGGAGATGTTAAGTCCTGCTCCACCCTCTATCATGACTTGCCAAATTTTGGCATTATGGACAAAGAATTAAAGACGGAGAGGATCATTATGGCCAAGTCGGTCGTGTGGAAAATGTGACATGTTGGGATGCAGAGAAGTGCCCCATCATGGCCTGAAACTGGTTAGTGTCAATTTCGGTCAGAACAATGGACTCTTTCAAAGCTTTGTCAAGGACTTCCTTGTGCTAGGGGGATGTGCGCAATAGATCAAGGATTGATATCAAGGAAGGGGTCTTACCAAGATGGTTGAAAAGGTTGTAATCTGAAGGTACCTTGGGTTTAGATGGTGTGCTAGGAGCAGTAATCATGGTATGATGGGTAGTGACTACGCATTGAGGGTTACTATCTCAGAAGGTTAGAGTGGACACACATGTATCAGGCTCAGAGAAACAATTGATGGTATAGTCATGGCCACTCCGAGTGTAATTGACATTATTCTTGGAATTTGAATTTGATGTAGAGGCATTTCCCTTTTCATGATCCACCAAAGGTTTTGTGAAAATAGTATGGTCAGTATTGGAAGATCCCATTGTGGGTTCAACTTTATTCACACCTTGATCAATGAGGTCTTGGACTTTGTGTTTTAATTGATACTAGGAATTGGTTCTATGTCCCTTTGTCTGATGATAATCACAATATTTGGTGTCATCCCACCAAGGGGGTTTGACTATTGGTGGATCATGGATCTCGGTTAATTGGATATAATTGTTTTGCAATAACTGTTGCAACATTGAATGAAGTGGTTCACCCAACGGCATGAACTGACTTTGTGCTCCATCTATGTTTCTCAGTGGTCAATGCTGCTAATTTTGTTGTGTGGCATCATTTTTTTTTTCTTGAGGTTGTGTTGGAGCTGGCACTAGAGGCGGTGCTTGAGTCGTTGTTTGCGTATTTGTGATAGTTGATCCTTTGAGACTCACTTTTTGTTGTGTTGCATTGACCGTTCGCACATCAACAATGCCATCATTCATGACATTTTTATTCTAAGACCAAAATTTTGGCTTTTCACTTGAAGTACTCGCATTTTGATTGTCCTTGTTGATTTTTAGTACTCCTTTCTCAATAAGAGTATCTTCAATATCAATTCCTTTTTTCATGAGCTTTTGTATGGTGCTTGGACGTTTGATCTTGAGCTCATACATAATTTTTGGTACCATATTTTGGATAAATAATCGTATTTATTGTTCTTCTGGCACATCAAAAGGACATTGACTAACCAAATTCCTCCATCAAAATAGGAAGGTCATAAACAATTCTCCAACCTTTTGTTTGGTTATGCACAAGTCAGTCAGCATAACCTCACTTGATATATTGAACGCAAAGTGAGAGATGAATTTATCAACCAGTTCTTTTCATGACCTGATATTGCCAGGTAACTTGGAGTACTATTCCATGGCTTGACCTCCGAGGCTTCAAGGGAAGAGTTTCATAAGGTATGTTTCATCATTGTGAACCTTGACGCAAGAAGTATAAAATTCCCAAATGTGATCGATTGGATTACCTTTTCCTTTGTATTTTTAAAATTTGGGCACTTCAGAATTCTTTGGAAAAGGAGGCATGTAAATGCTTGAATCAAATAGATTAGGACATACGTCTCAGTCCATATAAAGGGTCTTTTTGTCCTTGAATTTTAGATATTTTAGTTGTTTCTACAAACTTTGGATTTGTTGAATCATATCTTCATTCTGCGAAGACTTCACAACTTTTCTGTGTGTATCAGAATGATGCATCTTCCTAGAAGCGGTCGAACATCGACTATATTCCAAATTCTCTGATTCTAATGATCCAGATGAGATATCATGGGGTGGCACCATTTGTTATCTGGCATGTTGTTGAGGGTCTTCCACATGTTGATTTATTGGTGGAAGATTATATTGTTGTCCTTGTGTCACATAGTGAGGTTGAGAAACATGTTGTTGATATCTTGGTGCATACTGTTGTTGTTGAGTTTGCACCACATTTTTTTGTTGTTGTGACACATTTTTTTGTTGTGCAACATATTGTTGTGATTGTGGAATGTATTGTTATTGAACATGTTGTTGTTGTTGAACATGTTGTTGTCATTGTTGTTGAGCATATTGTTGTTGTAGAGCATGTTTTTGTTAATGTACATATTGCTATTGTAAAGCATGTTGTTGTATCTGTTTAGCATATTTATGGTGTAGAGCGTGTTTTTTTTGTTGTTCTATATCCACAGGTGGTGCTTGTTGAGCCGCTTGGGCTTGTTGCACTTGTTGTGTTACATGTTCTTGTTGGGTCACCTTAGGTGGAATTGGTGTGATATCAACGAGACTCTTCTTCTTTTGATCTTACAACTAACTTAGTATAGTTGTAGTAGTCACATGAGATGCATCAAATATGGGTACCCTTGGTGTTTCATTGAATGGTCCTTTGGAGGTTGTTGCATTTGAAGTACTTCCTAGGAATGTTGCATCTGTTACCAAAGGAGGACCAATTGGCTGTGTTTCATCAAAAGGGGGTACATCTGGCATTCCCTAAGGAAATGTGAATGTCTTGTTTGGTTATTTGGGCAAGGGATTCTTAAAATCAATCCTCCGTGTTCTTTGAGGATATTTCTTGGGAACTTTTGTAGTATCCGTCGTCTCTGAAGGAGGGGGTATTATCTCTTAAAATAAAGGATTGTCCAATGGTATATACTATTCCTTTTAAGTAATATCAATGGTTAAATCATTTTGTTGTCATTTTTGTGTTTCCGTCATAGTCGATTCATCGAAGGCTTGTTCTCATTTTTCTCTATCCCGAACCACTAAGGCTTGGGTCTCTTCCAAAGTAGATTGTGGGGGATTTTGATATTCCAAGAATAATTGAGGATTTGTCCTTCATATTTATTTGATATATCATCTCAGATCTTGAGTCATGAGATATGTTAATGTCTGTTGAACCTTTTTGTCTTTAACAGCTTTGTCAATCTCATCTTGATGCGAGTCTCTAGAATTTGAAGAAGGACTTGAGGCATTTCCAGGATCTTGATTATCTGGTGGTGGTGGATGAGGTTGATAAGATCCAAAATATGTGTTTTGCACAAGTTTTTTTTTCAAATAATTAGGTTGGACTTGATTGATTTGATGAGTTTGTTGGTATTCCTCCTTAGGTGTAGTGGTAACACTTCCTTGGCCAGGTGGCATAGGTTTGAAAATTGGTTCAAAGGCTGGGGGGTCCCCATTGAATAGTGCCAAAGTTTGGGGAAGTATTTGAAGGATATCCCATGTTTCATAGATCATTTCTTGGAGTTTTACTAGGGATCATCTATGTAGTGATAGGTCCTTGAGGAAATGTGACATGTCTTGGGTCTTGAAATGTTTGATGTGCTTCTTCCAATGGTTGCATGTTGATTAGGTCAGTTTGATTCTGATATGCAACACCTTGTCTTGGATCAAAAGGTAATTGTGATTATGGTTATGATGTAAACATAGGTAAATAAGGATCTTGTTGCCTTTTGGATGCTTGAGATCTTGTGAAAACTGGCATGATTACTATATGTTAATGCAAGATTTTTTTTGGATATTGGATTTTTGGAAATGCAATGTTTGAAATGCAACTTTGGAAATGCAAGGAGCTTATCCAAAATGCAATTTAAGGTTTATGCAACTATGTTTTTTGGATTTTTGGACTTTGACAAGAAACCTTTGAAAATGAGAAAAACCTAAGAGCATATCCTTATGATGTTGAATAAGAATCTTGACTTGAAATAAAGGATTGAGGGACGAGGGACAAGTTTGATAAAAAGGATTAGGTAAAATCCATCATGACAAAGGTGGAATAGGACCAATTGATAAGGGGGGGGTTTGAAATTTGGAAAAAGGGGACCAAGTCAAGATCCTATTTTCAACATCATAAAGAAAGGTTCTATGATTTGGATACTTTCTTGGTTTGTTTGCAAATTTTTTAGAGAGGATCTAAAATGAGCTATGTATGCAAGAGGACTATGATTAGGACTTGTGCAAAAGAGACTATGATGAGGATTATAATGAGGCCTATAATGCAAGGGAATTTTGAAATGCAAATGCAAGGAAATTAGGACATGAATATGCAAGATGAAGACTATCAAGCATGCCAAGAGGTTCCAAGTGACAAGTTTAAGGTTCCATATGTTTATGTAGGATTTGAGAGATACAAATCCACAGAGCACCAAGAATACGTGCATGTAAATAACTTGTTACAGGAGAGAAGCAGAAAGAGGAAAAAGAACTCAAAAGTTACTCAAAATGTGTGAGCAAAATTATAATCCAAGTTAATGAAAAATAATTACAAGGTTCAACCTATAAAGGTGAACAAAACCCTGAACCCTAAAAAATCTAGGTTGTACATTAATAATTAATAAAAGAATTAATTATTAATGCACCTAAGAGAAAGCTTAAACACTAAAGAGTAATAACTTAATTAATTAAATCAACATGATTTAATTAATAAGAAAACTAATTATTACTCTAACACCTCCCCTTAAGCTAAGTGCAGGGGGTAAGCTAACCTAGCACAACTATGAAAGTAGGAAAAGGGTCCCGGCAACAAGGCCTGGTCAGGTACCCAATACAAGGAAAGCTTTGTAAATCGGAGACAAAGAAGAAAACCCAGCGGGAAAAACCCCTCTCCAAAGGGATATAGAAAATTGCAGAAAAGAAATGGCTCAAGAGACTCTCTCAAGACTGTAGCCACCTGGATTTGGTCTGTTTCGACTATAGACCCTATTTTTCCTAAGTGTGATCATACCCCCAATTATGTCATGACAATGTTACTTTGACATAATTCATTTAAAATCAAATTTAATGTCCTAGGTGATTTTTATCACTAAATTATATTAACTATTATAGCCATACAATTCAAACCAATTAAATCAAATCAAATTCAAAATATGGCTATAGTATTTAATTATAAAGGAATTAAATAAATCCTTAAATCAATTGCTCACTTGCAAATGAACCCATTCCCCTAGCCTAATTAATTTAATTAAAATGGGTATAGTCCCCTTAATTATTAAAAAGCAATAAAATGCTTAAATAATTAAATCCTATATATTTAAATGAATTATGTCAAATAATTCATTTCATTTATATTCCCCTAAACCCCAACCTAACCTATCTCAACCACTTTGACCATAAGTTTTAACCCATCCCAACCTATTCCCCAATTGCTAATCTAAATTCTAATTCTAATTCTATCCTAACCCACCTCCTAATGTTGTCACATTCCATTAAGGAATGATTAAGGATTCCACCCACTTGAGAAAGTCAAGGAATCTCAAGATTCCTTCCTCAAGTCCACTTTCTCAAGCCACTCTCTTACACCCTTCCCATGATTCCTTAAGGCTTTCATTAATGCCTCATTGATGAAGATTCCTTAAGCCCATGTCTCCACCATGCCTATTGAATGCCCAAGGCATTTATTGCTCGTACACACCATTAATGAGTTTTTCAACTCCATTAATGCACCTTGTCCCCCCTCTCTCTCCTCATTCTTCTATAAATAGAAGGCATTTTTGAGAGAAAATAAGCCTTCATCTCATATTGAAAATGCATTGTTATGCTGCTAGGATCCATCTAGATTCATGTTTCATTTAGCTTTTCATGTTTAGGCATTGTTATTATCTCCATTTTTAGAGCTAGACTACATTGTTTAATGATTAAATAGCTTGTTTTAATTCAAATATTTCATGCTAATTCGTATATGTCACTGATAGTAGCATAATCTGAGGGCTATTATGTTAATAATCACACTCTTCTTAGTTAGAAAGGAATAGGTCGATATTAGTTGGTTTTATATGCTCATCTAACCCCTTTTTAGCTAATGCAATGATCTATTAAAGTGTTGTGACTTTCTTAAATAGGTACAAAAGTCACACACACATTTCTGTTGCCCACCGTGGGGCTTGAATCAAGATTTGACCTCATTTTGACATCATTTTCCACTAATCTATCAGCCTAGTTTTCTGTTCCAGAGTCATTTCTGGCCATTCTGGATTGCATCTAGGATACGTTGTCACACCGCAGAAAATGAGGCTCGCATCTGAGATTTCCCAAATTATTTTTGGTTTGAGATTGCATTTGGTGAACATACTATCGCATCTAGTAAAAGGTATCACTTCCAATTATTTTAGGCTCGCATCTGGTTAGAAAATTTGCACACTTCATTTGCCTAACCCTAACATCTTGACAATTTGTGTTTTTGACATTTTTTGCAGCCTAATGATTATTTACAGGTTGTTATTGAAGGTTTTTCGTGGGAGTTGAAACACAAAATACTAACTTGGTTTTTCAGGTTGCTAAACCCCCCCATGTTGACCTCTATTTACTTGCTTTCCATACTAATAACATTTTCCAATCTACCACTAAAATGACTAGAGGACTATGCTCTTTTCCTTTTTAGGAAAATCAGAAACTCACACCTCAGTTTATGGGTTGAAAAGAATTTGGAGATAACCGAACAAGCAAACTCTCATCATATAATTACTCTTGGAATCAGTAATTGAACCAATCAAAGCACTTAATATTGTGGGAAAATTGAACAAGTTTCATAGTCTAATCTTGGATCAGAAATTAAACAAGCTACTCATTTAAACATTGTGGATTAATTGAACAAGCAAACTTTTCCTTCAAAGCATTTTTTTTTCCATTAAATAGGAACACTTTAAATTGAGCACAACATTGCATGAGGGAATGAATTTTTCTTTGAATCTATTTTAGGAGAAAATGACATGGATTAGGAGAGTATGCTCTTCTTCCTCGAAAGAATCATAAATCTAGATGTGCTACGCTCGCCAATCATTTGTACGCATATTTTATAGTAGAGGGCCTACCGGTTGAGGAAAAAATCTCCCGGGAATGACCCAAGTGAGGACAGGTTTTACGCTAACCCTTCCAACTCACTATAAATAGTTTCTTCCTCGTAGGCTAAAGCCTCGGAAGATAGAGCCAGTTTTGTTCATGGAATTTTGACATCATTCCTTGAACATGCTTGGGTATGTGTAGAGCGGAGCCACTTGAATCTTTCTTGTGAGACTACACATATTCAGGTACTCATAGGGCTATACACCTCAATTTTGCCTTGTGTAATTCTATGGGGGATGGTTTCAAATGGATTGCCCAATAATAGACAACATTTCAACTGAAATAATTCTTGATTCACCCCCGAAAGGGTGATAATATTTGTGCAAGGCAAAAAGTAATTTCCCCAAGACACTCATCATATCGTGCCCTCACTTGCATTTGGATTCGGCTAATACAACATCATGACTAGAGCCATTGCGTGCTTGGTGATGGCTATATTCTGATTAGCATTTGTGTGTGTGTGTAGGTCAATGAGCAAAGATTTTCATCCTCCACCTAGAAAATAGGAAAAAGATGTGTGTCTGTTTCACCCTCCTCACAATGCAAATCTGTTTGACATGTTTGAAAAATCATTAAAAGATAACATCTTCAAAACAAACAACAAAATTCAATCTTGGATCAACGCACGTGTTTTTATTTCACCAACAAATTTTAGAATGTAAAAACTACAATCAGACGAGCTTCACGCACTTCCAAAATAAACTTTTCAAAACTAATTAAACTGATAGAGACATCATAAAATTGCATCTTGTATTTACCAAATTGCATGCAGTATTTAGGCTCGCATCTAGTATCCTAGATCGCATCTCGTCAGCACATAGTTGCATCTGGTATTTAAACTCGCATCTAGGGTCATCAGTAGCTCGCATCCAGCATTTCTAGGATCACATCTGGGAGCTCGCATCTAGGACAGTGGGAACTTGCAAGATAGTTTCTTAGAAAGTCTCAGTTGATTTGGATACCCTTTTAGCTCTTTAGTTTGTCCCTATTGTCTTTTCTGGTCTCCTTGTTGTTATATCAAAACACTTTTTCAAGATGTCCACCTTGCATGTCCTATCAGTTTCTTGTAATCTATCTCAATACGTGTGGTCTATCCGCTTCTTACAAACACTCGGTTCCTAGCTCACTATCAGGGCATTATAATCCTCTAACGCTGGAATCATTTACTTCCACTAAGACTCAAATGATACCTCCACCTAGACACACTCACTTGAAAGATTCAATATACTACCTGACACTCTTGGGAAACGTTGATGAGAGTTGAGACACAAATTCATTGTTAACATAAGACGCAACAAGTACACCTCTAAAGGATCAAAAGTGCCTCCTAAAACACCACACTTTCATGGGGAAACATCTCATAGTTCCCTACTTGATCTAGACTCTCCACAAATGGATAGCGACACTCGTAGATGGAGTGAGGCTTTTGAAGAATATACAATGGCAAACACTAAAACCCCAAAGATACTGATGAGGAAGAAGAACCCACGTTCGAACATCCTTTATTTGAGTCTGGTAGTGAGAACAAAATCACTGAAGAATAATATGAAAAACTCAAACAGAGCAAGAGGTTCCATAAAATAATGGAAAAGATGATTGATGAGAATAAAGAGAAATAATTCCTCCATCTAGCATCCATGGGTGTCAAATTACCTAAGGATTATGATGTGGAACAACTCAAAGAAAATGAGGTACCAAATCCTATATCTATTCTTGTCAAACAGCTAACATTAATGTAAACAAAGCTTACAAATCTCAAACAAGAGAAGGCTAAACCAAAATCACCATACTCTTTGGACTCCATTTGTCCATTCCCCTTTGATAAGAGTATTACTATGATCCCATTTCTTCCTAATACGGCAAGACCAAAGTATGAAAAGTACATAGGAGAAACTAACCCACACGATCATGTAAGGGAATTCTATTCTCTGAGCATAGAATACATGCATGAACCTACATACCTCATGTGACTATTTTTGGGAAGTCTAGGAGGTAATGCCATGGAGTGGTTCTTAAAGCTGAACCCTAAGGTCAAAAAATTTGAGGAGCTAATTCAACGCTTTATCCAGCATTACTCCTATAACATACAACATGATGTGACCATGATGGGTCTATGTAATACTAAACAGAAGACTGGTGAATCATTTACACACTTCCTACAAAGATGGAGGAAGATCTTTGCACGATATTCAAGGGCCATTCCTGAACAAAAAAGATGGAAATCTTCATTAATAACCTGGTGCCTAAATTGAACTATGCATTACAAATGCAAGACTCACCAAGCTTTGAAAGAATGATTAAGAATGCCCTCCGTATCGAGGAAGTCATCATCAAAAGGGGGGAGATCACCCTTCAAAATGAAAACAAAACCAACAACTCCAACTCCAAACCTAAATGGTGGAATAAAAACAAGAATGTTGTCAATGACGGAGTAGTTGACACCTCTAACATTAACCTTAAACTTGAGGTGTTCAATCTGAATAATAGAATGCAGGAAAGTAAAGATGCCAAGGTCACAACCCCCATACCCAAAACAAACAATGATAACAGTAAATGACGGTCATGGACTTCAAAAACTCAGAGAACATTTATTACTTTGGGAGAACCTCTCAAGACAATTTTGAGGACTCTATTGGATAACAAGCTTCTCACAATTCCTGATTCAAAACCTTGGGAACCAATGGTCAAACAAAGGTGGTGGGATGATAACTCCTACTGTGTCTTTCACAAGAACAAGGGACACAAAACTAATAATTTCCTTAAATTTAAACATGTCATTGAAGACCTTATTGAAGGAAGGAAGATAAAAATGGATGGACACACTACCAATGAGGATCATACAACATTCAATAAACCATTTCCTAATTACGACAAAGGAGAAACATCTAAAGGGAAGAGTAATGAAGTAAACTACATCTATTCCAATAATGGCAATGTGATCAATATGCTAGACATTAAGACTGAATCAATCAATGTGGTCACAATCAAAGGTGTTTCATTCCACTCGAATGCAATAACATGGAGCCAAGCATTGGTCACAATCAAAGGACCCCCAAAAAAATTATCAACATCCAAGGTTCCTATCATTATTATTCCTAAACCAACAACAAAACACACGGTTACTATTCCTGGAGAAAAGTATGACTTGGTAGATCAATTGCAATGAGCCTCTGCCAAAATTTCCATTTTTGAGTTGCTCAAGATATCCACAGTACATAGGGAAATCCTAGAACAATCTCTACATGTTGCTAACGTCCCAAAGGATATTGATATAGAAAAATTCCAAGCAATGGTCAATCACATCTTAGCACCACATTACCTCTCCTTTTTTGAAGAGGATGATAATTCATTGACACATCCACATAATCAACCCCTCCATATCAAAGTTCTCATCCATAAATCCCATGTTAGACATGCCTTGATAGATGGAGGCACCGGATTGAATATTTGTACCCTTAATCTTATCAAGAAACTGGGTCTCTCAGAACATACAATCGACTCTAGAAGAAAAATAACTATCAATATACTATTACAAAGACCATGGATTCATGAAATGCAAGCTGTTCCATCCACTTACCACCTGTGTATAAAGTTCCCACATAATGGGGTGGAAGTGACGATTCCTGCAGTTGCTAACTATACTTGTAATAATATCAAGGCAAGCATTATGATTCCTCATAACAAAGAAGCTATGGATATGATCACTCCTGGAACTACCAAGGACATGGTTATGAAGAGTTTTGGAAAAACCTTAAAACTTGAAGAAACATGTATGGGAGAGTACAAGCTAGACCTGACTCCATCACTGATAGAACTTCTGGTATCACCAAGATCCTACATAAAACCTTCCTTGACATCCACACCAACTGCATCCAAGGAGCTAGAAGTGCACAAAGCAACTTGCATGGTAAAGGCATCCACATCTTCTTTAGGTAACATAGAAGAATAGGCAGCCTTAGACTGGCTTTACAAAGGGGAACCAGTGGAAGATAAGGTCAAACATGTAGAGATATCCCCAAAATAGTATGGAAAGGGATATGATTTCCTTAAATAGATGGGATACAAAGGAAAGGAACCTCTAAATGACACAAGATGAGGGATTATTGAGGCTATACCCATGGAATTATGGAATACCAGAGACAAAACAAGACTGGGTTTTAATACTAAAACTGATAAACCTGCTTCAAAAGATAGCCCGATCTCTGACAAAGGGAGTGATGAAACAAATGAGATAATACAAGAACCATGGACTTGTGAAAGATTAATGCATGTTAGCACAGAAAATCTTGACTATCAAGGAGAGCGCTATGTACCTAGCTTTGAGGTACCACAAGATACTCGCACACATTTAATAGCACAGCCTCCTATTCATGAAGTAGGAGACCCTATAGCAGATGGTCTAGAAGTACCAGTGATAGCAATGGCCACTATAAGCACATCCCAATGACAGGATTCACATCCTAACTAGGGGCATCTAGTCACAATATAACATGTCTTTGACCTACCACACTTTGATACACAGATAGCTAACCGGGTACATCAGATAACTATTGTTGAATACTTAAACAGATTTGATGATGAAGCAGCTGATTCTCATGATTATGAATGGGAAGAACCATTTTCCACCACTGAAGATATTGGAATAGATACAATTCACATGTTTGCGGCTCCCTCAGCTCCTCATGAATAGTCTAACACTACTCCCAATGACACTAATAATCTTGAAGTGAAAGAAGAGTTCCTTCTCCCTGTCAGGGATGGAGAGACTGGTGCTTTCCTAAGTCTAGAAGAAGTGCTAAGGCGACAAGAAAGAAACCTCCATTTACAGAGAGATGAAGATAATAGTTCTACTGATGAGTCACTAGAGTTTGATCCACATATGGCTAACAACAACCCTTTTTATGACGATCTAACTCTTATTGATCTAAACATTGAAGAAATTAACTTAATGGAACATGTCATGTTGGTTAATGGTCTTGATGCTAACGCGATGCTGTCCTTCCTAGAGTCTGATTCCTTGTCTTTGATACACCCAGACCTCATTGATTGGACTAACATAGATCCTATGCCTATCCTTGACTTTCCCAATGACTATACCCTCGCTTGCTATCTCAATGCTTCTGAACCTTACCCTTCTTCTACCAATGCAAGGAGAAAGAACATCTCATAGGAGGATATCAGGTTTCTGAGCCAAAAATTGAGAAATAAAAAGAAAAAGAGGACTGATAGTGAAAACCATGTTGTGGCAGTATCAGATCCTAAAATAGTAAAAATAAAAGACGTATCCAATGGTGAAAAACTCTTAGAGGTGCCAAAGGATGAGATTCTTGATTTCCTCCCCAAACACTTTCAGGAAAGGTCTTCAGTATTGACTGAACCAACATAGCTAGTAAATATGGGCACCGTTGAAAATATTCAAATAGTACACCTTACACAATCTTTGTCAGAAGAAGAGAGGACACAGTTTACAGAGTTCCTAAGGGAAGAGAAGATCAACTTTGCATGGTCTCATACAGATATGCCTGGACTTGATCCTAATCAAATCATGCACCACTTATCTATAGCTCTTGGGATCAAGCCCGTAAAACAAAAACTTAGAAAGATGCATCCTCATGTTGCACTACTCGTAAAAGCAGAGCTAGAGAAATTGTTGAAAGGTGGATTTATCAGAGTCATTGCCTATACAGGATGGATCTCCAATGTGGTCCCCATATCTAAATCTGATAAATCTCTCAGGATCTACACAAACTTTAGAGACTTAAATAAAGCATGTCCAAAGATGACTTCCCACTACCTAACATTGACATGATCATAGACATGAAAAGCTACTCCTGCCATTCTCATGGTGCCCATTCATGAAAAGCCATTGTTCCTCTATATTTCAGCTATAGCTACATCATTAGGAGTATTGCTTTCCCAAGAGGATGAAACAAAGAAAGAACAAGCTATTTACTACATCATTATAACACTAGTGGCTTATGAGCTCAATTACAACATTATTGAAAAAGCATGCTTAGCAGTTGTCTTTGCATCACAGAAATTGAGACACTACATGCTCTCAAACACAGTAAATCTTATTGCTAAGATCGATCCTCTAAAGTATCTTTTATGCAAAACAACATTAATAGGGCGATTAGCAAAGTGGGTACTCATCCTAAGTGAATTTGACATTAAGTATGTGGATCGAAAAGCTATTAAAGGACAAGTCCTGGTAGATCAATTAGCTGATTCACCACTTCAAGATGATGAACCTCTAAGGATTGAATTCCCTGAGTAGATGATTATGCATTTAACTAGACATTCATGGAAGATGTATTTTGACGGTTCTTTCAAACAACAAGGCTCTATAGCAGGAGTTTTGTTCATAAATCCTCAAGGCTACAAGATACCTAAGTCCTAGAAATTGATGTTTCCATGCACCAATAATATTTATGAATACGAAGCACTAGTAAACAGTCTTAAGTTTTCCATGAAGTGGAAGATCATCGAGTTGCATCTGTATGGTGACTCCTAGCTCATCATTAATCAGGTCAATGGAGACTATCAGACGAAAGATAAAAAATTGATGCCCTATAGACAACTGGTAGATGACTTGAAAAAATATTTTGTCTTCATCACTTTCCAACAGATACCTAAAATAGAGAATAAGGCTGCAGATGCCATGGCTACATTGGTGTCCATGCTACAACTGGAAGAACATTAGTTTCACTATGACTTATTGGTGGAAGAACTCTCCTATCCGGCCTTTGATACTCCTAAGTACCAAGTAATCCATGCTTTAACTACCCCAGACCCATCTCGATATGTCAATATCATTTCCTATCTCACTGACCAAACCATTCCTACTAATCTATTTCAGAATTGAGAAGAGAGCCTTGTAAGGAAACTCAGGTGCGGAAACAGCTTCCTACACTAATCTCTAAAGGAAAGTATTGTTCAAATTATTTTAAATCCTTACAATTTCATATTCGTTAACTACTTTAACAAAGATATTGGAACCATATACCATGCATCCAGAAAAATAGAGAATGACACAATGATTTACCCTAGGGAAAAAAATTTGGTAAAAAACCCTAGCACTCCAAAACCTGCACAATGTGTTATCTTCAACACAACAGTTACAACACACTTGCAATGCAAGTTCTTTTAGGAGACAATCGACACACACAAAAAAATCTAGTAGCACTAGATTATACCAACAATACACTCTTTTTCTATATCCATCTACAACCCTAAAAAATGCTTATATCATGTGCTTTCCTTTTTAGGGTAACTTCCAAAGATAGCCGTATTAGGGTTTTACAATTCTCCAAGAAAATAGGATCAAGGATTGGAAGTGTATAGTACTCAACTTTATCAGTTGCCACATGTCATTGCATGTCTTCACCTATCATTAAAATCTCCTAGAAATAGCTCTTACATGTCATAGGAATCCGTCATAACCGTTTCAGCCATGATCTCCTTACACACAATTCAAGATGCCGACACATCAAGTGGAGTGACACATCAACATGCCAACTAGACATGTACACTCACACTTAATTACATTATTTGCAAGAAAATACATTTTACAAAACAAATAATAAGAATAGGAATTAGCCAAGGTTGAGACACCTTATTCCTAACAAGCCTTGACTAGGACAACATTGCGTTATGTCCTCATAACTAAACACTTATATCGATGAGGTCTAGACGGTATGCTTCTTAGATGTTAGAACTTAAAGAGTCTGATCTTGCATTAAATGAGGTCCATGAAGGTGTATGTGGATCACACTTGAATGACTTTTCATTAGCAAAGAAACTACTCAGAGTTGGCTATTATTGGCCTACCATGGAAAAAGATGCTATTCAATTCTCAAAAACATGTCATAAATGCCAGACACATGGAAATCTCATCCATGCTCCTGCCAGAGAACTCATACCTTTTATAACACATTGGCCATTTTAACAATGGGCCTTTGACTTGGTTGGACAAATATATCCCAATTCTTCAAATGGACACAAGTTCATCATTACGGCCACTGAGTATTTCACAAAGTGGGTCGAGGCCATGCCAATAATCAAAGCCACTGGAAAATAGGTGGCTATGTTCATTCTGAACTACATTATTTGTAGATATGGGATACCCTCTTCAATTATAACAGACAATGGGGGCCAATTTAAAAATCAAGACATTGATGAGCTTTGTGAATAGTTCCATATCACTCAACATTGCTCCTCAATCTATTATCCTTAGGGTAATGGACAGGCTGAGGCATCTAACAAGAATATTCTGAAAATCCTACATAGAACTGTGAGTAAGTCTGGCAGAGACTGGCATCTACAACTGAATCTAGCCTTATGGGCCTACAGAACAAGCATCAGAACACCAATAGGAGCCACACCATTTTCCCTAGTCTATGACGCTGAAGCAGTACTACATATTGAGGTTGAAATTTTATCATTGCAGATATCTTTACAAGGGCTTGTTACTGATGAGAAATACCGCATCAATCGGGTGAATTCTTTAGACCTTCTTGATGAGCGCAGGCAATAGGTGTTCAACCATCTAAATGTGTACCAAGCACACATGTCCAAAGGGTACAACAAGAAGGTCAAGCCGTGAAAATTTGAAGTGGGGGATCTCATCCTCAAAGAGAATCCTAAGAACTAGCCTAACATGGAGTAGAAAGGAAAATTTGAACCTAACTGGTTGGGACCTTATGTTATCACTGCTACTTGTGGGACTGGAGCTTATCAACTAGCTACACCTGAGGGAGATGTTCTTCCAGATCCTATCAACACTCTACATTTGAAGCGGTTCTACACTTGATGATTCAACTAGCAGAGCCTGTACAGTGAAATAGTTCTCAGAAAATACCAAAAACATTCAGGAAATTGATAATGAAGAAATTTAACAAAAATGGAAAAAGTCGTGAAGAAAGTGTATCCTTGGTGAAAAATTGGTAAACAGGCACCTTGATACTACAAAAATATTAAAAAAAAGCAAAAATAGCAAAAAAAAAAAAAGTGCCTTTATGACAACCTGGTCTCATAGGCATCTTGGTAGCAAAAAGAAAGAAAAGATATTGCTAAGTGGTGAAAAACTGGCAATCAGGTGTCACTTGTGTTCTGCACTCCATCTATCAATACATTACTGATAATTAGCCTTCACGATTGCACCTGTGCTAACGATTGACTTTGTTTCCCTATTAAATCTTATCCTCGCTTGGGATTTATCTATGTTTCTGTCTTACGGATAAGTCATTTTGCACTGGGGGCATCTTTGCTAGTCTGATAGGTTGCATTGGCTAGGTTGTCATAGATGGTTTGTCTTGTGATACGATACTCTCAAATACTTTCACTCCCACTATCACAAAAAAAGGATGACACAAACATTGCACTAACATGAACAGGTGTTCCTAAGACCTATCTTGGATTCCGAACAATGACAAGATTATATACAGGCAAAATGGATGCCATGTTTGCTTAAATTCCAAACTTTTTTGATTGATGAATCTATACTGTGCTTGAAAAATGAATCAATAGTATTACTTAAACATAGTTTGGTCTTGGATTGATCATAGCTATTTTATGTCTTGTTGATGTTCAACTGGGGGCATTTAAGTAGTCATGAATTTTATTTGATTGATTCTCAATTGATGATTGTTATGTCTTCCAAGTTACTCCATGACATCTACGCAAAGACAAAGAGTCACAAGGACAGTGGGCATAACATTTTCTTGGTTTTTTTGGATGTGGTGATTATTCCAAATGATCCTATAAATTTCTCCTAACTTGGATGTTTATGGTAAGAGCTGCCACTATGGATGGATAGCCGTGTTAAGATTGATGAACATCAATCTACCCAAGAACACCTGCATGCAAGACAGTTACACAGAAGAAGAAGCAGACAGAAGAGAGAAGGATCCAGAAAGCTATGGCGGCCGATAGGCCAGAGACTGAAAAAGCATGTTGCAAGAAATAATCTTCTATTAACAACAATGAAATGATTTACAATCTCAATCTCCTTATGAAATGAAAGCCGGTCAATCCTTATAAAGGATACCGAAACCCTAAAAGGGAAACAACTCAGAAAAGGAAACTTTCCTAAGTCTAACTTAAGCACTAAAGAGTAATTACTAAAGATTACTCTAACAAGCCGCATATATCTCGATCTTTGTTATGTGTAAACTACGGTGAGGTTGAAACAATTTCCTTGTCTGTTTTCTGATTCAGATTCTCGCTAAGGTATATGAAGCATAATGTACCCAAGGATATGAATTTTCAAGGTCATTGCGGGTTCAATATCTTTCCTTAGACAGACTCTGATATAATAAAAGGAAGGTGACTATTTTGTTATCCTAGCTTCTATGCCTTGATGCATAAAGTCCATTTTTGACATTCTAATAAATATAGTATTCATATTGTCATAATATTAGTGGGTATTAGTGATGGTTGTACTATCAGGTGGTATCCATTCTGAAAAGTGCCCAATGATGATAAAAATGTTACAATATTTGCTAAATTAGTGACAAGTCCTAAGAGTCTGCATAGAGCTGCATTTAGAGGTTGCATGATGCATTTTGAAGGAAATAAAAACATTTGGGAATTTGTGCTCAAAAGTGATTTCTATCTTTCTTCTTCTAAAAACTAAGTTAATTACATCCATCCATGTTACTGATATATATATCATTGCACATCCATAGCATACATTTTGCATTCATGAAAAGAAACAGCAGGAAAATACAAAAACAAAGCATCCATGTATTGTATTTTTACTTTTACATCCTAAAGTACATCCATACATTCTACATTGCATACAAAAAGCTCAAAAACATTCATTTTCATATTCACATAATATCATTTGAAACATGTTTATATCAATGATAACTCAACACATGCATAAAATAAGGTCATCATCTAAAATCTAACTCATCATATGGACAAGATATAATCACATGTGCAAAATAAATCTATCAAAGAAGATGGAACTCATATAACATGTCAAGAATAGAATCACCGGCATCAGCTATGTATCTCAAAACATGGTATAGATCCAAGCATGGCACAAATCCACATAAAGAGTATCAGAGGGACAAAATGAATCAGATATATATATGTATGTCACGTATAAAAAGAGAATCTCAGAAGGATCCAGATATTTAATATGAACTCAAATATACAAAATAAGATAAAATATCTAAGCTCTGGCTCCCACCCTCTCCTTGATCTGGAGGAGGAGGAGGAGGTGGTACAAATGGAGGAGGAGGAGGCATCGCCCCCTCAGAATGTTGCGCTAGGCATGAAAAAGATACCGCTCTTTGTCCCTTAGGCACTACAGCATGGTATAGAGCATAATAATATGTGGCTCTCTGAGCCTGATGGACTGCAGCCCGAGCCTGTACATCTCACTCTGCTTTGAGCATGTCACCCTACCTGTCCCGCTCTTCCCTAAGCCTCTCTAGCTATCTGTCCCTATCAGCCAACAATGCATCTGAAACACTAAATCTATCCTCTAGAGTAGTAATTTGTGCCCTGAGCTACTCTCGCTCCTACTTGCACTGAGATAAGGGATCTTCAACCCTGCCTGAACCCCTGTCAATATCCTATCCTACAAATTGATCCTATGACCAATCAGGTTGTCTATGCTATTGCTACCTCTACCTCTGCTGCTCTCCTATCAATAATGGCCTTGGATCCATCCTAGGAGAACCAAATCTAAAGTGGGTGTGCCAACCCTCTCCGCTACCACTGGCAACCTCTGTGTGGCCACCCACAGCACCTCCACCCCTATCATCTCCGCCATCATCACCATCATCTGGAGGAGGCCATCTCTCATCTCTCCCTCCATCTTGGCCTCCATCCCTCCCTCCCTATCGGCCTCTACCCCTATCTCTATATACTCCTCTCCTCCCTCTGGCAGGACGCTCATCCAGATCATAATCAATCAGCTCCTCAATGCGAGGAATGGGCTCCTCTGGCACTGTGAAATGAGGAAATAGATATTGAAGCATCTCTGTGGCATACCCATCAAAAACACCTACATTAGTAAATCAAGGTGAAGGTCCCAATCTATTTTGACCATGTCTCAGATCTCCTAATGAGCTATCTTGTACTACAGCTAGACACCTCATAGTGGTGTTTCATCTTGGATTCGTGCATATATTGTAATATCCTATGTCCTACCCTACCGACGGCTGTACTGTCTGAGGACTCGGGTGTGTATGAACTGCTCTACAATATATCTAGTCTGTGTAATGAGATACCAGCTTTGGAACAAAATTGGTACCTTCCTAGCATCTAAAACCCACTCCTCGCAGTCTAAATATGGTCACATATGACCTCTGTCATATCATCAAAGAGTCTGTGCCAGTACTCTACCTTGCCCAAATGGGGCTGCTGAATAAGGCCTGCAGACATATATACATATGGGAACTCAGGTGCCCATTGCCTATCAAGTATCAGCCGTGTCACAGGGATATGCTCCTAGGCCCAGATATAAAGAATCAAGATACCCACAGTCATGCTTCGGGTATAGTGGTACATGATCTCACGAAGCTCACGGTACATATGGGCTAGAATGCAACTACCCCATTCAAATCTCTGTCTTTGGACAACCATCTGCTCGAGCATGTCTACCCAACCAACCATAAACCCATGTTGTCCTCTGTCGGGCATCAAAATGCCACCAATCAAGCTTGCCATGTATACAGATAGCTGATCATAATGATCCACCATGTAATCCCAAGACAAGTATCTGCGGTCAATAGTATCATCCTGGAAGTATCGGTGAGTTGCACCGATCACCACAGTAGATGTAGAATTGAAACACACCTCACAACCCATAATAGGAACATGGAGTATGCGCCATACATCCTCCAGAGTAATTGTCATCTCCCCGGTCGGGAGATGGAAGATGTTGTTCTCTGAATGCCATCGCTCAGCCAGAGTAGTCAACAACCTTTAGTTTACCCCTATATTAGGTAAACCTATCAATGATCAGAATCCCCAATGGACTACTGTAGCCTGCTCATTGGTTGTCAAAATTCCAGACAACGCGAGCACATATCCTGGATATGTGCCTCAAAAGGTGACTACCTCAAAATCAACCTGTTTTGACAAAACCAAGATAACTCAGTATTCTATCTAAAGCTACAAGCACAAAAATACAAATCAGCTAAGTGATTACAGATCCATGGTAGACACACAATTCAGAAAGACTACATTTCTAAGTCCAAAAAATGAGATGCAATTCTAGAAATCAAGATGCGATCTCTTTTACCAGATGCGATCCTGGAAAAAAAGGATACAATTAAGCATACTGGATGAGATCCCAGAAAATTAGGATGCAATCCAGAACATGGGGTACGATCCTACATTGGTAGGGTGCAACCAAACTAAAATTTAGACCCAAACCTAAGCCTAAAAATAGAGCAACGGGATGTGATTTAGAGTATCCTAGATGTGATGCAAAAAATTGGAAACACAGGATGCGATCCGAGAAAACTTGGATGTGACGCGGGTTTGACAGGGTGCGATCTGGAATCCTAGATGTGACCCAAAATTGAAATGGTTGTAAAAGCTATAAAAATGCGTAAAAATCAAAATTGCAAAATTCACGAGGTAGTTTTACAAGCACTTATTGAAGGTGGGTAGTCGGCCAGGCGCTGGTGTCGATGACTCATCTCGAAATGATTCTTCCTCACGGGGACCACCATCTTCTCTATAGAGCTCTCAGAATTACTATGGGTAAAAGTGAAAATGAATAGTAAAATGGTAATTTTTTAGCTATATATTGGTCTTTTAAGCTATTTAAGAGTTCTGAAACTCCTCCTAGGCAACTAAAACTACATTTTTGTTCTCTTTTTGATCAATCGAGAACTAAATCTAAGGTGCCTAAGGTGTTTTACGTAGCAGAGTACCATTTTTGCGATAGCTCCAAAAAATGCAAATTTGCTCCATTTGTTCCAAGAATCTATGAGAACGTACATTTTATCATAAATCTTGGTCTGACATCATTTTATCAATCTCACCACTCACATTTTTATGTAATTAACTTGGTTACCATGTGTTTATTCTTAAACACCCTCTCTTTTTCACTTCTACTCTATTCTTTCTTTCCCTAACCGCTTCATGCAAGTGAAACGTTCTTTCCATCAAGGGATTTTATTCTTTTCCTTTGATTTCATTCCCGAGGGGGCATGATCACACTATCACTATCATCAATTAAATTTTTTTCTCAAAACAACATTAAAAACCACTTCATTATCAAACAAACTAGGGGCATGACAGTTTCTGTGACTAAGTCAGAACTGTTGGATAGAAAGATTTGGTTCTCATAAGCTGGATATCTTGTGTTTCCTCTTTTTTTTAAAGATTCTTACTAAGCTCCTGGTAGCTTCATACTAAATTTTGGATGACAACCAAGTTCGGAATCAGTATTATCAATCTTTGGATGACAACCAACTTCAGGATTGGTATCTTTAAGATCTTTTATTGATCTTTGGACGACAACCAGGTTCAAAGTTAATTCTATCAGTTTAGTTCGATCAAGTGTGAGACTGATCTCATCAACATTTCATTCAACAACCAAGAACAGAATTCTCAATCTTTCTAAATTCAAAATCAGAAACTTTCTTTGAATCAATGCGTTGCTCGTACATCAATTCAAAGAGGGGCAAATGTAACCACTTGGATTTGGTCTGTTTTGACTATAGACCCTATTTTCCCTAAGTGTGATCATACCCCCAATTATGTCATGACAATGTTACTTTGGCATAATTTATTTTAAATCAAATTTAATGTCCTAGGTGATTTTTATCACTAAATTATATTAACTATTATAGCCATACAATTTAAACCAATTAAATCAAATCAAATTCAAAATATGGCTATAGTATTTAATTATAAAGGAATTAAATAAAACCTTAAATCAGTTGCTCACTTGCAAATGAACTCATTCTCCTAGCCTAATTAATTTAATTAAAATGGCTATAGTCTCCTTAATTATTAAAAATTAATAAAATGCTTAAATAATTAAATCCTATATATTTAAATGAATTATGTCAAATAATTCATTTCATTTATATTCCCCTAAACCCCAACCTAACCTATCTCAACCACTTTGACCATAGGTTCTAACCCATCCTAACCTATTCCCCCCTTGCTAATCTAAATTCTAATCATAATTCTATCCTAACCCACCTCCTAATGTTGTCACATTCCATTAAGGAATGATTAAGGACTCCACCCACTTGAGAAAGTCAAGGAATCTCAAGATTCCTTCCTCAAGTCCACTTTCTCAAGCCACTC
>MU228248.1:2484467-2494571 GCA_018584345.1 Thuja plicata | reverse complement strand
ATCATCTAAAGGCAAAAATACTGATGCTAAGGTCAACTATACATACACCAATAATGACAATGTCATTAATATGGTTGAACCTATTGATACTGAATATTGTAATGTCATCATTCTCAAGGGAAGGGAATATACTTCCAAGTCCAAGACACCTTACATTTTGTGAGGGTCTACACCTTAGTCTTCTAAACAAGGACAGTCTCAAGTCAGTGCTAACATTGTTACTCAATCTCGCGCTAAGATCATCCTCAAAGGCCCTGAGCCTTCTATATCTACATCAACTCAACCTTCAGACAAAGCTAAGGTTGACTCTGCCAATAAGAATCCAAAAGTGGGTTCCTCATCTACTACTATCAATTACAGCATTCTCGATCAATTGCAACATACTAATGCTCAGATAACTATTTTTGAGCTATTAAAAATCTCCTCTGCTCACAGGAAAATCCTAGACAAAGCCCTCGCTAAGGCAAATGTCCCAAAAGATATTGATCTCGGTCAGTTTCAATCCATGGTAGGTCACTTGACCTCCTCACATTACTTGTCTTTCTCTAAGGAAGATGACCATTCTTTGAGTCACCCGCATAATAACCCTCTGCACATTGAAGTCATGATAGGTCCGAAGCATGTTCGTTGTGTTCTCATAGATAATGGCGCTGGCCTTAATATTTTCTCTGCTAGTTTCCTTACTGAGTTAGGCTACAATGAAGATTGCATTGATGCTCACAACAAGACTACTATTAAGGCCTATGATGAGGAAGAACGTAAATCCAAGGGGCTATTTGTGTTGCCAATCAGAGTTGGCCCTGTTGAACGAGATGTTATCTGTCAAGTGCTTGACATTCCTTTGGCATACAATATTTTGTTAGGAAGGACATGGATCCATGAAATGTAGGTTGTCCCTTCCACATACCATCAGTGCATTAAATTCCCATTCCAAGGATCTAAAGTGACTATATCCACTAATACATGCTATGAGTGCAATGCCCTCGAAAAATCTACTGACATCTTTGTGCCTACCAACAAAGAATCTATTGAACTCCTTGAGACTAAACGAAAAGAAATGGAAAAGAGTTTGACACTCAAATAAACTGACATGGGAGGATATCAGATTGAACTTGTGCTATCTATTACATCTTTGCCTTTGTCTCCATGTTCTTTTGGGAGACCTTCTGAGAGCACTAAACCTCCTACGGTTCCTCCTCCAACAAAGTATGGTGGTACCTTTGTACAAGCCATAGTACCATTAGAAGAAGAAGCTAAAAATAGAGCTATCAAAGCTTGGATCTATAAAGGAGAAGATAATTTTGAACAAACTACTCTACCTTATGAAATAAAACTTGAGCAGTATGGTAAAGGTCTATCAATTATGCAACATTTTGGCTACAAAGGAAATGGTCCCATAGGTGTGAATCATGAGGGATTGATTGCACCACTTGAAGCTATTGGTCGCAAAACACGCGACTCTATAGGTAAAGGTTTCCAAAAAATCACATTTCAACTGGGGATAAACAAGTTTGTACCTCGAGAAGATAAACAACCAACACCTGAAGAAACATCTAAAACTACAAAATCTGAAGACAGTTCTGATGAGGATAGTTTTCCTTATCCTATTCCTCCAGACTTGGTAGCATTATTTGCTGAGCCAAATGACTTTATCCTACATGTCAGTACAATAGAAACTGACAACGATTCTGATGACACCACTTCCCTTGCTCCATTAACTTATGAGGAGTGGAAATAAATATATGTTCTAAATCTAGGTCATCAGGGTGATTTATACATACCACCTCACTTTCAAGAACAGTTTTAACAAGAATACCAGTCACTTCTCACTGCACAAGAGGTAGTTGATACTACAAACACTAATGAGGTACCTAGGTCAAAAGGTGCTCATCTGACCATAGCAGAGGTTCTAGGTAGAACTCATCCCAACTGGGGACAAAGAGTTGATTTCACTCATGTTCTTGACATGACACCTAATGATGAAATGGACTCTCATGAATATGAGTTTGATAGCTTGTCATATGCCACCTCTGACAGAGATACAGATATAGCTAACACATATGAAAACCTTCTCAAAGTAGGTGAAGGGTCTAGTGTCAAGTTAAATGAGTCTGACTCCCTAGATGTTAACGTGTTGTCTACTATGGTCGCTAGGAATCAAAGCAATTTGACTATACCTCTAGATGAGATCGCTTTAGGTCTCGACTTGCTTGTCCATGCTTTTGATGATTATACTATGAATGCACTTGAACCTGTCACTTCTCTTTCACTTTTCCATCCCAAGCTTATAGACTAGAAGTCTACCTCCCCATCTAATGAATTCCTTATGTTCTAGAATGATTATGCTCTTTCTCGTTACCTACACATTGTCGAACCTGTAACGTCTTCCACTAGCGAAGCAAGTGTCAACATGACTGAGCCTGACATCAAATATCTTAGTCAAAAAATCAAAAGAAGAAAAAATAGGCGCTTTGATGGTGAAAACCACATTGTGGCAGTATCAGAGCCTAAAACAGTCAAAATGAAAACGTATTCAAGGGTGAAAACCTCTCTGAGGCGCCCGAGGATGAGATACTTGATGCACTTCTGAGTCATTTCTAGGAAAGATCATCTGTGCTTATTGAACCAACTCAACCTATCAACTTGGGTACAGAGGCAGAACTTAGATCATTCAGTTGGCACAATCACTATCAGAGGTAGAAAGAGAGGAATTCACTACATTCTTCAGAAGAAAAAAGATAAAATTTGCATGGAAATATTTAGACATGCCAGGATTAGACCCTAACCTAATCATGCACCATTTGTTCATTGCACTAGGTGTCAAGCCCGTCAAGAAAAAGCTTTGCAAAATGCATCCACATGTAGCTCTACTTGTTAAAGCTGAATTGGAGAAACTTCTTAAGGCAATGTTTATCAGAGTAGTTGATTATGCAGAATGGATCTCTAATATTGTTCCAGTATCAAAACATGATAATTCTATACTAGTCTGCACAGACTTTAGAGACTTGAATTTGGCATGTCCTAAGGATTATTTTCCATTGCCTAATATTGATATGATTGTAGATATGACAGCAAGGTATGAAATGTACTCACTAATGGATAGTTTCTCTAGCTACAACCAGATAAAAATTACGCTAGAGGACCAAGAGAAAACTACTTTCACATGTGCCTGGGGAATTTTCTGTTGGAATGTCATGCCCTTTGGACTCAAAAATGTTGGAGCTACGTATCAGAGATATGTTACTACTATATTTCATGACATGATGCATAAAACAATGGAAGATTATGTGGATGACACTTTAGCTAAGAGTATGCACCAAAAGAAGCATCTTGCAGATCTAGGTCCTATACTAGATCGTATGGAATAGTTCAGTCTGAGGCTCAATCCTAATAAATGTGCATTTGGCATAACATATGGAAAATTGCTTGGCTATATCATCTCTGCCAAAGGCACCAAAGTGGATCCTACAAAAGTACAATCTATCATGGAAATGCCACCACCGAAGAATATTAGACAAATGGGAGGGCTCCAAGGCCGACTACAGTCTATCCAGAATTTTATCTCACAACTGGCGGACAAGTCACAACCATTCACCAAGACTTTGCACAAGGGTGTGGCTTATCAATGGAACAAAGAATGTGATGAGGGGTTCACACAAATAAAATAGTATCTTGTGAACCTGCCAAGAGTGTCAGTTTATTCACAGGAAGCCACTTATACTTTACATCTCTGCTACAGATACATCATTGGGTATCCTATTGGCTCAAGAGGATCAGCACAACAAAGAAAGGGCTATCTATTACATTAGTAGAACTCTGGTCTCATATGAAACAAAATATTCTGCTATAGAGAAAGCTTGCCTTGCAATGGTATTTGCTTCACAAAAACTACGACACTATATGCTGGCTCATACTACACATCTAATTTCTAAAATTGACCCTCTGAAATATTTTCTCAGTAAAGCTACCCTCACAAGTAGACAAGCTAAATGGGTCATGCCTCTTAGTGAATTTGATATTGAATATGTAGAAAGGAAAGCCATTAAGGGACAGACAATAGCAGATCAATTGGCAGAAGCACCTCTAATAGATCATCAACCATTGCATATTGAATTTCCAGATGAGTCCATATTACTTCTCACACATCGATCATGGACTATATTTTTTGATGGATCATTTACCCAACAAGGGCCAGGTGGTGGGATATTGTTGATTACACCTTAAAGGTACTCTTTACCAAAAGCATATAAGATGTCATTTCCTTGTACAAACTACATTGCTGAGTATGAAGCCTTAATCAATGGTATGAAGATCACCCTTGAGTGGCGACTAGATGAACTCAATATCCTTGGAGATTCACTGTTAGTCATCAATAAAGTAAATGATATCTATCAAACAAAGGATGACAAGTTGTTGCCTTATAAATGGTTGGTTGATGACCTCAAAAAGTATTTTACTCACATCACATTTCAACAGCTTCCAAGGGCAGATAATAAAGCAATAGATGCAATGGCTACTCTTGCCTCCATGCTACAGATGCCAGAAAATGATTTTTGACATGAATTCCTAGTGGAGACATTATGCTACCCAGCCTATGATTCCCCTGATTTCTGGATGATTTGTTGTATCATTGGACATGACTCATCTCGCTACCATCATATCTTTTCCTACCTTCGTGACAAGATCATTCTGGACCTTTACACCCCAAATGAGAAACATCACTTAATCTACAGTGCTTCATGGTTTGTCATCATAGCTAATGACTTGTATAGACGTAGTCTAGACGGTACCCTCCTTACGTGTTTAGAACCCGATGAGTCCAAATGTGCGTTAGTAGAGGTGCATGAAGGCATCTATGGGTCTCACTCTAATGTCCTAACATTGGCCCATAAAATTATTAGAGCTGGTTATTATTGGCCAGATATGGAAAAGGAAGCTATATAGTTCGCTAAGTCTTGCAAACAATGTCAACTACATGGTAATTTGATTCAAGCTCCAGCCAAGGAGCTTATTCCCTTCATTACTTTCTAGCCATTTCAACAATGGGCCTTTGACTTTGTGGGTCAGACTTACCCCTCATCCTCAAATGGACATAAGTTCATAATCACAACAACAGACTATTTTAGCAAGTGGGTGGAGGTAGTACCTCTCATCGTTGCCAACAGAAAATCAGTAGCTATGTTCATTCTCAACTACATCATCTGCAGGCATGGTGTACCCTCAGTAATAATCACTGATAATGGGGGACAATTCAAAAACAAGGATTTGACAGAGCTATGCTCTAAATTTAAAATCACTTAGCATTGGTCTTCCATTTATTATCCTCAGGGTAATGGAATGGCGGAAGCATCCAACAAAACAATATTTTAAAATCCTACATCGAACAGTGCACAAATCTGTACGAGATTGACATCTCCAGATCAATCCAACTCTCTGGGCATACAGGACAAGTATAAGAACACCAATAGGAGCTACACCGTATGCTTTGGTTTATGGAGCAGATGTTGTGTTACCAATTGAGGTTGAGATTCCTTCTTTGCGAGTCTCTCTGAAAGGCCTCATTAATGATGAAGATAACAGAATATCTTGGCTACAAGAGCTAGAACTACTTGATGAACGTCGACAAGTGGCATTTGATCACCTTAGAGCATACCAGAAAAGAATGTCCAAGAGCTATAACAAGAAGGTTGGACCAAGGGATTTCCAAGTGCGTGACCTCATTCTGATGGAAAACCCTAAGAATCAACAACATTAGATCCAGAAAGGGAAGTTTGAACCAAATTGGCTTGGTCCGTATATTGTCACTGTAGTGTTTGGGTCTGGTACCTATCAACTTTCTAATACTGAAGGAGAACAACTCAAAGAGCCCATCAACGCTCTTCATTTGAAGCGGTTCTACAGCTAAGACATCTTCAGTGTGCTCATGTATATAGTAAAGTCCTGAAAAAATTCTAAAAATCTAAAAAAGTCTTGAAAAAATGATCATCTTAGTGAAAACCTAGCAATAGGCACTTTGATGTATCTCCAAAAAAATCATATATTCCAAAAACAAAAAAAAATTAAAAAATTGAAAAAGAGAAAAAAAGAGAAAAAGAAAAAAAGGTGTCATTGATGAAAACCTGGCAAACAGGCGTCATGGTAGCAAAAAAAAGAATTTCTGCCAAGAAGGTGAAAATTGGGTAAACAGGCGCCTCTTGTTCCACATTGCTATATCTATCGCAACACCACTTGGCTTTATGCAATTGCTTTCTTGCATAACTACTTTCCTACTTTTCTGCTTACATTTTCTTTCAGTTCCTGTCAAGACACCAATTCACATGGATTGAAACTGGTCATCCGCTCAGCGAAACCCTCCTAGTCTTGGAGGCATTGTCCTATTACCTTTTGGGATCTACTTCATGACAGTCACCAGTGGTTTTCACTCTGTCTGCCCACTGTTGCTTATCTTATATTGAGTTCTCTCTCCTTGAGAATATCCCTAACATTAGTCACCAGTGGTTCTCACTGCGTCTGCCTACTGATGTCTAGCTATTCCTATGATCTCTCCACTTGAGCATCTCTCTTGCATCAGTCACCAGTGGTTCTTACTGTGTCTATCTACTGTTGTCATACTATTGAGAGCGCTCACATCTGCTATAGTTGGAGTTATCCTCAAATTCTTTATCTATCGATACTCAGTCTTGATGATTCTTTTCTTTAGCTTGTACATAGATTTTGGTCACTTTCATGACACTCTGGTTCCTTTGCGAACCCTCCTGACTTGACACTGACTCAATGCCATATGCCTGGGGGCAACCAAATCTTGTTTGTCCTTGCAACATACATTAAGTCAGTCATCGTTACTTGGGGGCATAAACCCCCCATTTGATCACATCTTTGATTTACACCTGAGTCAGTAATCTTGTCACTTCTTAAGGACAACTATCTACTGACACAAACTGGTGTTTTTCAACACCACCATAAAATAATGTTTTTTAACACTATCTTTGGACACATCTTTTTTTTTTCACACACATCGAATATCTCAAACGTAAACATCTATTGATAATAATCAAACACAATGCACTCACAAGCACAATGGTGTTTTTTTTTAACACCTCTAAACATGAACATATTTGACAACTTTGAAACTAGCTGAGCTATGATTGAATATTTATTTGTATGATGTCTATTCTCGTGGATTGTCATTGATACTTTCTTTGTCTAATGATTGTTGGTGTAGTCCTGATGATCCAGAAATATCAAATAAATAGGGTGTATGTGATAAGAGCTCACGCACTAAGGTGGAACAGCCTCACATCCCTCGATCTTGTTTATTTGTATGCCATGGTGAGGTCGGTACTATCTCCTTGCCTATTATTGTCCTGCTTGTTATTTATCTATTTGTTTACGCATGATCACACTCATGGTTATCTTGGCTTTAGATGCCTCAATACTGGTGTACTCTTGCAATATCAACTGGAAATAATGTTCAGTCATCTTGGCTTTCGTGCCCTAGTGCTTACGTTCATTTCCTACATTTTATCTAATGAAAGGTCATATTCATATCCTTATGGTTGCATTGTGGTGCCGGTAAGGGTTGTATCAACTTTGATGTTCCAAAAACAAAATTCTCAATGATGATAATTATATGATGGGTGTCACAACCATGTCCTAGGAATTTCATCTAGCATAGGATTGCACTTTCTTTGCATCTAGCATAAGATTGCATTTTCATTCTAGACTTGCATTGTGGCAGCAATTTGATGTTCACTTCATTGTGTTCTCCTAGATTTGTACATTGGGGAGTTCTTCTTTAGTGTCCTGGCCTTGCCACTACTACACAAATGTTTGATGCTCTCTCTCTATCTTTAGCTATATGCTCAACCCATTTTCGGGATCGAAATCAAAATCTGACACTCCTATATCGCTCAAAATCGCATTTTAAAAATTTCAAGACCAACGCGATCGGACGCTTGTGCAGTCAACTTTTTAAAGTTTCTTTCTTGTCAGAATCATATCCTATCATCATTTTCTCAAATCTTTGACTCTTTTCATCAAAAGTCAACTCTAGTCAACTCTGGTCAACCCTAGTCAAACTTGGTCAACCAAACCTCAAAATTGCTTGAAATTGATTCTAAATCTTTTGAATTCTTCCATAATCTATTCTGAGTTCTTCTTGACCTCCAATTCAACATCAATTTGCAATTTTTTGTTCTCTATCATCATTATGGCGTGTCATCTTTCCATTTTGCTCCCGAGGGGGCAGGATGATTACATCATTGAATCTATTCCAATCAATTTGATCTGATTTTCAAAAGTCCTCATTGCTAGGGGCATCTCATCACTTGGGGCATGTTCAATTTTTCGTACCTCACAGTCAAAACTGGATACTCCACAATCAATAGGGGCATCTATGTTCCCTACATCTCGTCATCTTTTAAGTATCTGAGCAATCTAACTCAGATTCTTGAGGATCAAGCTTCATTCTGGAGATCATTCTCGAAAACTCATCTATTAGGAATCGGGGAAATCTAACCCTGACTCCTGAGGATCAAGCTTCATTCTGGAGATGATTCTCAAAAACTCGATCTAACCAGTGTCTAGGCAATCTAACCTAAATATTGGAGGACTAAGCTCCATTCTGGAGATAGTCCTAAAAACCTCTATTTACTATCTTTTGAGATAGGTATCGGGGCAATCTAACCTTGACTCCTGAAGGTTAAGCCTCATTCTTGGGATAGCCTTGTGAAAGATGTCAATCTAACCAGTGTCTTGGCAATCTAACCTAGATATTAGGGGACTAAGCTTCATTCTGGAGATAGTCCTAAAATCTCTATTGATTATCTTGTTGGACAGGTATTGGGGCAATCTAACCATGACTCCTAAAGGTTGAGCCTCATTCTGGGGATAACTTTGTGAAAGATATCAATCTATTTAGGTATCAGGGCAACCTAACCTGGATCCCTGAGAATCAAGCTTCATTTAGCAGATGATTTTCAAAATCTTCATCTATTAGGTATCAGGGAAACCTAACCCAGATCCCTGAGGATCAAGATTCATTGTGAAGATGACCCTCAAAAACTCTACTTGATCGATGTCTCGGTGACCTAACCTAGACTTTGGAGAGTCAAGCTCTATCCTGGAGATGGCTCTAAAATCTTCATCAATTGATCTTTGCATCGCCAACGTTCAAATCTATTCTCCTATGCTTCAAACATCAGACTATTCTTTAAATCAATGTGTTGCTCGCACATCAATTCAAAGAGGGGCAAAATATAACACCCCAAAATTGGCATCATGCAACCCTAACCAATTTTGTTGCATTTGTAACTCTTCTAGATCATCAAAGTCCTATTGTAATAGGAAATTCTAAATTTTAACTGACTCTACTCGACCTGAGTGTCAAATGTAGAAAATCCTAAATGTGCATTAACCATACATTATATTTAATTCCTAAACATTTATTGGCTAAACAAACCTTATGATCGAATTAATTTAATTATAAAGTCCTAGCACTTTAATTAAATTAAATTCACCCTCTTTAGCTAAGATACATAAAAAGGGAATTAAATAAATACCCTCATTTTCAATAATTGAATTTAATTATTCAGATAATTGAGAAAAAGCAATTATGAGGTCATATTTATTTAATTAATTAAATATTGTCAACAAAATCTTCTCTTCAGTTCAGAATTGGAAACTTCTCTTTAATTATGCTTTAAAGAGAAAGAAAACAGATAAAATAAACAAAATAGTTAAAGCAAAAGGAAAACAATTTATTGTATTCTTTTAAAGAAAGCTTTCTATTTTAAACTGGCTTTTCTATCTATTTTATTTCAAAAAGGAAAGTTTGTATTCTGAACAACCTCTGAGTCTATAAAAGAACTCTCATTTCTCATTCAAAACCCTTCCCACTTACTTTCATGCATTGTTAGAATACTGAATTATTGCCACATTCTTAGTTTATAATCTCATATAGAATAATCTCATTTTGTAATAGATTAATTTCAATTTCTAGAATAATTGCATTGAAATCATGGCATAGTTTTAATCTCATTTCTAGTTTAATGGATCATTTAGATTAATCTTGCATGTTTCATTTCTAGATTAATCATTACATTG
>MU228248.1:2460904-2471628 GCA_018584345.1 Thuja plicata | reverse complement strand
CCCCAATTCATTATCTCTACATTTACAAACATAAATAAAAATTCTATGCCAAAAACAAGTTTCAAATTTGCTGGTATTCACATGACAACTAACATTACTCATTACCATGGACTAAATGCAAATTCTATGCCAATGAGTTGAAATGGGTCATGGGGACTTCCTAGGGGTCCTACCACGTGATAAGGTGTACTAGGACCCCTAGGAAGTCCCGATGACCCCTTTCGACACATTGGAACACTCAAGTGTGTCCCAAGGGGTCCTACGATCTCTTGGGACACACTTGAGTGATCGAATATGTCGAAAGGGGTCATGGGGACTTCCTAAGGGTCCTAACGCATGATAAGGTATACTAGGATCCCTTAGGTCCCTCTGTGACCCCTAAGAACACATTGGAACACTCAATTGTGTCTTCGGGGGTCACAGAGGGACCTAAGGGGTCCTAGTACACCTTCTTATGCGTTAGGACCCCTAGGAAGTCCCCATGACCCATTTCGACACATTTCAACACTAAAGTGTGTCCCAAGAGGTTGTATGACCCCTTGGGACACACATGAGTGTTCTAATGTGTTGTCGGGGGTTACAAAGGGACCTAAGGGGTCCTAGTACACTTTCTCAAGCGTTAGGACCCCTAGGAACCCTCTATGACCCCTTTGGAAACCTTTTGGATGCCTTATAATGGTGTAATTAACCTATATATTAATATGTCCTATATAATATATAATATATATATTATAATTTATTTTATTATATATACAACAATATTTTATAAATAATATATAATACATATCATATTGAATATGTATTTTTTACTATATATATTATATCGTATAATATATATATATATATATATATATATTATAATAATAATATAAAATATATATTACATACAATTTAAATATGAAGATATTATGTGATATATTGTAAAATACATATAAGATAATATATAATATATGATATATAATGTAACATTTAATATTAATATATATTAAATATAATATTTAATATATAATAGATATTATATAATATATATATATATATATATATATATATAATCTAATATATATTTTTTGATATATAATATATCATATGAAGTGTGGAGAAATGGGAGGGAGAAAGGGGTTGGAAAAAAATTAAGAGGGAGAAAGGGGAGGGAAAATTTAAAAATCAAAATTCTGCCAGCATTTTCGGGTACCCAAAAATATCGGGTACCCGATTAGGCTCGACATTGCTTTGTGCACCAAACCTACATGGTCAACTATACAAATGTCACAAAAATGTGTTTTCCCCTGTTTCTCTGAGTTCCAGACATCGACCATGTAGCTGACAACTTTTTTTTCACCCAAATTTGATGAAACGAAAAGGGTATCTTAAGGAGATTATCAGCTTTCTATTGATATAATTGTTGTCAAATTTTGAATTCGGTAAGTAATTATTAGTTATTTTCTAATTGAGTTACCTCTAAAGTGTTGATTTATATACTGATTGAAAAATGACTATAACTTTCAGACAGTATAAAATTTTTGAAATCCAAAAAATGCGTCACATTCTATGCTTCGCCTACTATAAGGAAATTTTTTTTTTGAATTTTGTAAATTTTTTAATGAGTTAAGGTGGTTAGACACAAGAGTTTTTTATTCTGAAAAATGTTGTAGTAGAAAGTTCATGATTAATTATTTTTTTGGAATAAAATTACAAAAAAATATGTGTCATATCCGAGCATGAGTCTACTACTTATATATAAAATCTTATTATTTGATTATGATTAAGGTGGTTAGACATACACCTACTTCTTATTTTTTTCCAGAAAAATTTGTACTGCTGCATTGAAATCTATACTTTTCACCAATCATATTAACTTTTTTTTCAAAAAAGGCCTAGTAGTTTAGAAACTACATTCAGTTTTCTACAGATTCTATTCTTACACCTTTTTGATATTAGGTTGATAGCTAATTGAAATTTTCGCGTCAAGTTGACTAACCCTGATTGCTGATTTTTCATTACCACTTAAGGGCATAGTTTGGCCCCTCATGATCTTACACATACCCCTTTACTAATCAAGAATATAATCAAGGTATCGAGGTGATCTTTTTTAACTAAAAATAGTCCCTAACCTGCTAGTTTCAAATCAAGAGACCGTAAATAGTCAAGTGTAAACTTCCTAAACCAGCTAAGAGTAAATTGAAGGCCAAACCCACTCGGATAAGAAACTGGGCGACAAACCACAACAAAGCCAACTGATATTTCAGGATAGGACGATATTTTTTTATGAAACATGATGATGTTTCAGACTGTTGCACAATATTTCTCACTACTATAGGTGAGACTGGGACAAAAAACATAAAAAGACAAAATCTTTGACTCAAAAACCTTATTTTGACCGATTAGCCATTTGTGACAATAAGCAATTTTAGTTGTAACAGAAAGTTTGAAGTTCATAATCAAGTTTAAAAAGAAAATGTGACGCATAGAGTATTCTTAAAACAGTCAAGCAAGGGACAAATCAACCTTGCATGATACAAGCATTTGTGAGGTCTCAAAAAAACCCTATGAAAAGTACCATCATGTGTATCTTCAAATAATTTTCACAGGTCTTAACATGATCGAAGACACATCAAACACAAGATACCTAAGGACAATTTGGCTTAGTATAAAGATCTTTTCCCACACTAGATATTCCTTCTCCTCACACAAAGTGATGTTGGCTTTTTCCAGGACTGTGCCCTTGGGAATACAAATGGTGAGTGTAAAAATCTTGGGGTAATCCGGGAAACCACTTGGATGGATCCTTGCACAAATATTATGATACTTTCGGAGGTGATTCGAGTAGATTCTATCTAAAAGTGTCTAGTAAGGACATCCATTTATGACTATCCCTTGCATTTTTGCAAGCGAAATTGAGGCCTATAGCCCTACAAGCACTCAAAATGCATAGTCTCACAAGAAAGATTGACACCTCTCAGGCCTATACAAGTTGAATGTAATCCACTTGTAGCCTTGTAAAAAAGATTGAGACCAAGATGGCCCTACAAGCACCCAATCAAGTGTAGTCTTGCTTAGCAAGATTGAGACAAATAGGCCCTACATATGAAGAGGCATTAGGATTAGAAAATATCCAAGTCTCCCCTCTCTTTGGATTGAAGGAAGCTTTTGATTATAGTGGGATAGAGTAGCCAGGTCTTCTTGTTCCCTACTTGGGTCATTCCCAAAATATTTCTCTCTTGGAAGACCCTCTAAAGGTAAATGCAACAAAGAAATGGATAGCTAATGAAGGTCAAGATTCTGATTTTCCATAAGGAAAAGAGCACACTCTCCTACTCCATAGTGTCTCCCAAACACATCAAGCACATGTTCATGTACCAAAAGAAAAATAATTAAGCTATGTTCCTATGAAAAATGATTTATCGTAGCAAAGACACACAAGATCTAGTTACATACCTCCAACGTAATTTCCAAAATTTATTAGTCTTAGCAATGCAAATCCTTTGACGAATAAATGCTACAAAACCACAAGTTAGGGCACAAAAGATATGAAAATTAAAACAACCCTGCAAAACCACTTGTTAGGTAGCAAATAAAACATCAAAACACTGCAATAAAATCCAATCAACAACCCTCAAATGCAAGATGCAGTGAAATGAAGTTGAAAATAAGGTCCAAGCTCATCACAATTTTTATTTTTTTGCTTTTGACCTAGTCAACAAGATTTGATTTTTTTGCTATAATTTAGGCTCCAAAATAAAAAAATGAAAAAAGATACCCTTGCTAAAAATCTGAGAGATTTCCAAAAATGTAAAAAAATTAGCAATATTCCCTGATTTTTGCCCTAGGAACTCAATTTACCAAAATAGACCAGTTTTCAAAGATTGAATTTTTAAACTATTATATTTCATCAAAATTAAAAACACAAAGAACATACCCCCTATAGAACTTCTATGGCTTTCCAAAAATGTAATTTTTTCTGAAAAATTCGTTGATTATGACCATAAATGAATTTTTATAAAAAATCATAACAAAATTATAAATCGCGGACAAATGATCATAAAAATCTAATTTTCGGACAAAGATACATTTGAACCATCCCAAATCCATACTAAAACATTTAGACAAAAAATCTAAGCCGTTTGTGAGATCAAATCTTTCAAAAAAACCCTAGGTTTCATCTTCAACTCAACCTACACAAGGGTTAGCCTTGAAAAACTTCAATAAAACAACCATGTAAAGATTAGACAATCTGAAAATGTGAATAAAATTAAGAAAAATCAGGGGCATAAACCCCACGGTGGGCGCACAAAATGTGTGATCAAAACGTGACACTTTTATAAACCTTTACACTTGAGAGAATCCATGAAGAGGAAGTCCCAATAAGCGACTTATAGCTTCCTACCCATAGCGTGCAAGAATCATGTAGATAATGAAGGTGGCTCTCAGATGAACCTAATATGCAAGATCCATGCAAGGTGCACTATAGAATGGAAGATTCAAATGATAGTTCAAAGTAATCTAAGATGAGATGCAAGATCTAAGATAAAAATGATATGCAAGAAATGCAAGAAAAGTAGATCTAAACTAGATGAATTAAGCTAGATGCAAGAAGTATAAAAAAAAGCTAAATGATAATGTAATGCTTCAATGATAACAAGATACAATATGATCTAGGATGCAAGAATGCTTCAAGGTTCAAGAACTCCAAGATCTCCAAAAGGGCAAGATGCAAGAGCTCCAAGATTTCCAATTACAACTCGCAAGATCTCCAAAAACTATCTTTTCCAATTTTTTCTAGCTTACCCAAGAATGAGGAGAGAGATTCCTTTTATAGGAGATTAGAAATGAGCGGATGATCAAGATTAAGAGGCAAAAATAAATGAGCAACGATAGAGATTAAATCTTGGTTGATCCATGTGCTCATATCTTCAAGAGACAAAATCAAAGGTTAATATTAAGAGGCAAAAAAATGAGTGGTTGAGATAACTGAGAGGGGGGGGGTGAATTAGTTAGCTCCAGTTATCCTACAGTCCCAAATTCTCCTAGATGTATATAAAAATAATTTGAAACATTTAAATCAACTCGGTGAAATGTAAACTGTGATCTCAAAATTTAGTTACTCCACTATCAAGTTGTCTAGTCATCTACCGAGTAGCAGTAAATTAATACTGTGATTACCGATCAATGCAGATAAAGAAATGTGTAAATAAAAATAACAATCCACAACAATCATACACATTAACACATATATTTTTAACGTGGAAATCCTGCTAAGGGAAAAACCACCTGGGACCGGTAGCCCAAAATATTTCACTCTTCTGAAGTGAGATTGGTTAAGAGACAACCTTGTTAAAGGTTACAATGCATACTGTTAATGTAACCTGGTTAGAGTATTTATCACTAATAGTTCTCTCTTGACCAATAATTCACTATGGGGTCAACAAGAAAACACTCAACATTATTTAGAATGTCATAATAAAGACTTTCATGTCCTACTTAGTTAAGAGATTTATCTGTAGCAATGGTTAAATTGATACGGTAATGAACTAATTCAAATACAACTCTATTTGTATATTTTCAGATCTATGCTAAGTACATAATACCTCTGATCAATTTGTTCAATTCATTTCCTCTGATTCTTCATACTTTGTTATGCTAGGTAAGTGCTCTTTCCTCTGTCGCTCGATGTTGTATGCAGAAATGCTCAGTTCTGTCTTCAACTAGTTTGATCAGTCATGCATGAATTTTGCATGTACGCACATCAGTATAATGTATGATTCATAATAAATATCTTGTCTCCTATATAGACATCATAGCTCATTTAATTTCCATCCTTTATATTTTGTTGCTTAATCTCTGTAACATATAAAAATGTAACATATAACAATGTGTAACATAAGAGATGTAACATTTGAAATATATGGGGGAAAGATAAGATATTCCTCTTCCATCCAAAGATGTTCAAAGGAAAGATCCAAATTGATCAACCCAAAAAGGATCAATGCACAAATGAATCAATCATTTGGAAATAGGGGTAAAGAGGAAAGTCATAAATTCCCGTTTTATGGAAAGGAATAAATGTGATAGATTTAGAAAGATTGAAATGAATAGGAGAAAAGTACTAACCTTAAAGAATTACAGATCAAAGAATGTTATTTTCTGGGCTCTGTGCTTTGTTTCTAGAAAATCTAAAGTATGATCCGGAACTAGAACACAAAGAAAAACAAAACCCAGAAATATTTTTCCGATCTGACACCGTCTTATGAAAAAGGTCGACCTTGACCCACAAATGTTGACCCTGACCCAATAATGTTGACCTTGACTTGCACAGGTCTGACAGGAAATCTGTTCGTGGATCCTAAAAGTTTGCTGAAAAGGGTATCCAGATTTGGTCTCAAATCTTTAGTCCTGAACTTGTACCTACAAGAAAAAGAAGTTTGTTTGTTGTTGGGGAGGGGTTTGCCTTGGTCAAACCCCAGTTTTGGAATTAACCTTATAATTGAATTGAAATTGCATAAATGTAAACAAAGTAAATGCACACATTCACCTTGCTTGTAAAAGTCCTTGTGGAGGATTTGAATCCTTTAATCCACAAGTATGTATGTACCAATGGATCTAGAATTTAGAATGTAGGATGTCTTCAATCAATTGCTTGTATATCTCCAACAATCAAACCTTGAATGGGTTCTTGATTATGAAGAGGCTTGGAAGAAGATGGATGGAGATATCACCAAAAAGGGCACTATGTAGCTTGAATCCTTCAATGGCCTCCAATGGATCTCCTTCATGAAAATGGATGCTTGAATTCTTAAGGATGGATAAATTCTTTCTTGAATTCTTACTTCTTAGCTTGCTTGAATTACACTTGATGATAGTTTGAGAATGCTTGATCACAATTAGAAGACTTAGAGAAAATGAGAGGAGAAAGCTCCCTTTTATATGAAACTAGGGAGCAATCTTCTAAGGAGGCCAACATAGGATAATTAAATTTACATTAAAGACTTTACCCCTAGGAGAGGACCTATATTAAATATAATTTAGGAATCGACACTTCGGAACCCGAAATAGCCAACCCAGAAGCAGGAAACAACTTTTGCAAAGATCGACATCTGGAAACTATGGGACCCCGGGATCTGAACCCTGGGTCAAGGTCGAGGTTGACCTTGACCTAGGTCAGGGTCAAGGTCGACCTTGACCTAGGTTAGGTTTGAGGTTGAAATACACCAAAAAGGTCGACCCTGACCTTGAGGTCCAAGATCTCAGGTCTGCAGTCCAGAATGTAGAAATCAAGTTGGAAAGAAGTGGAAAGTGGGGGAGAATAGGGGGAAAGCCAGGTCTAGATTAGGAACCCATTCAAGGTGCTTGATATGACCCCAAACCACTTACTCAGAAGGCTAAACCAGTCTACCATGGAAGTGCTTCCATTTTCCAACTATACATTTAGCCCCCACTTTAGCAAGAGTATGGACTCAATGCAAACTCTTGGTAAAGGAGAACATACATAACCTACAATCTTATTGGAATCAAAAGGGACAAAGAAATCCTCAAGCCCCCAAGGGACTTAAGTCTTTATCAACCCTAAGATCATGATAAGAGAGAAATCACTTAATTAAAGAGAGAAAGACAAGGGGGGTGTGATTATCTTGCCCAATAAGATGTGTGTATCTTACTATGAACCACAAAAAGAATAGGATGACCCACCAAGCAAGAACTTGATAGTCACCCCATAAAGTTTTGCGCCTTCTGGTGACTTTGTACATGTATGTAGTGCATCTTCTGATGGCTTTTATGAAGTACCCATGGATCCATATCCTTATATCACCATGGAATACATTTGTAAAATGTGTATCTCTTCAAGATTTAGCAACTTATGTGCGTTACCTTCTGAGGATTTAGCATATTGAATTGTTATTGAATGCGTATCTCTTCAGGATTTAGCAACTTATGTGCGTTACCCTTAGAGGATTTAGCATACTGCAAAACAAAATGTTAGAACAAAAATGCATAATATAAAACGAGGGAGGCCGTGTATATGCCCCCCTCCTTGAGATGGAAAAGTACATACTATATTGACATGTTAAGGAAAGAAAAACACAAGGATAAATCCTTCTTCAACAACAAGACAATATCCATAGACAAAACCCAGTCCAAGCCAAGAAGGTCATAGCTCCTATGAGGCCATGGAAGGGATGAATGCAAAGAGATATCATGCAAGAAGTGAAAAAAGTAACCCTCGTGAGGGATAGCACAGTATTTAGTTTCCAAGGTGAGAGATTTATCAACCATGGAAACCCAATCTCAAATAAAGAAATATGTTTTGATCAAGGACCTAGATCCTCAATGAAAACCAAAATGTTCATGTATGATTGGATATCACATAATAGATAGATACTGCTTAACCAAGGGAAAAGTGAATCCCAGAAAGATAGAAAATAAGGAGATGTCATCCTTGCCCCCCAAGTGTGGGAACAAGAATGAAATGGGACCTATTATATCGCTCACAATACTATGCAAGACAATGAGCCCCTAAAGATTAGGTTAACATTGTTTACATAATGTGGAGTTCCATAATAGGAACATAAATGTTATTTAGAGAAAATAGGATTGAAATACAACTCATTTCCACATGATATATAAATAACTTTACTGTCAATGAGCTGCCTAATCTTATAATGTAAAGCTTGACATTCATTAGTAGAGTGATCGTGAAATCTATGATACAAACAAAAAGGAAGAGTCTTCAAGTGTGGAGTATGTTTCTTTTCGCGTTTAGGTCTAGTAATCATCTTAGCATGAAGGAGTTTAGGCAAAAAATCTTCTTGGTCAAAATCCTTCATAGGTTCATCATGTTTTGAAGTGTTAGTTGAGATGTTGTTATTGATGTATTATTGAGGATTAAATCCCAATCCATAAGAATACCCATGCCCCCCATTCTGTAAGGGTATTTGAATTCCCTATTTATGCTTACCACATCCTGGACCGTGGAATCCTTGTTTAACTAGTAAATGATAACCAGGACCATAATGAGAAGCCATATCAGAAGGATTCAATGGAACTTCAGTAGTCACTATTTCATTACTAGTAGGTTTGAAATATTCATAGTGGGTAGAAGCAGCGACAAATTTATTACGAATGGAAGTAGAAGTAAAGACTCGTTGTTTAAACTCTCTTTGTTGCTTCATAAAATCAAGTTCAGAAACCTTATATTCCCCAATAAAGGTAGGATTAAAATTCAAGGTTCCCCAATTATCTCCAAGAAGATCATTAGAGGAAGAAGGATTACTATTAGGAATAGGAGTATTGTGGGTTTGAATATTCAAACAAGGATTTGGCGCATCATCTACATGAAGTGTGTACACCATGTTGTTGTGAATAAATTTAGCTTTACGATGAAGGGTGGAAGGAATAGCATGCATCTCATGAAACTAAGGTCTACCCAAAAGGAGGTTATAATGAAGAGATCTAGGCATAATAGGAAAATGAGTATTCAGGATGACTGGACCTACTTTGATAGGTAAGTTAATGATGCCCAAAGTGTTCTTATCAATGTTATCAAAGCCACATATAGGATTATTATCAGGTTGAATAGTTGAAAGATCGGCTTTAATTTATTTGAGCATGTCCATGCTACAAATATTAAGCCCAAATCATTATCAATCAAGGTCCTACAAATGATACTCTTATTGATAGTAACATCAACCATAAGGGCATCATATTGCTTCTGAACTTATTTAGAAGGTAAATCCTTTTGACTAAATACAATGTCAGGAGGACCTAGGGTAACATGCATGCATTGTAAGAAGGCATTGATGTTATCTTGATTAGGAGGTGGAGAGGGAAGAGTTGCTAGAGCTTTTTGCAAGGCTTCATGGTAGGTAGGTGAAGTTTGAATAAGCTCCCATAAAGAAATCTTGGCAGGGGTATTGTGTAATTGGTTTATCATATCATACTCCATGCTAGGAAGACGGGGTGGAGGAGGAAGAATGGGTTGAGAAGGTGATAAAGAAGTAGGAACCACTAGATTAGGTTGAGGGTTATTCCTTGTATGATAGTTGTGAGCTATCAAATCTTGATCATTGAAAGATTCTAAAGATTCCATAGGTTTAACTTTGATAGTAATGCAAGGACAACCTTTAATAGTCAACAAGGGTTTAGGATAAACCATGTTAGTTATCTCAGCACTACAAATAGATTCACAAGAAGGAAGAAAAGAAGACATCCTAGGAGGAGATGAGGTAGGATCTTGATTCTCCATAGGATCATCACTAAGAGGGAGAGAATTAAGGGAATTCACATCATTCTCCGCTGATGCCTCATCACTAGAAGGAATCCCAAATGGAGGTAAAGCATCTATAATGTCTCCTTGTTGCTCATCTTCACAAGAGGAGTGTGTTTTAGAAAAAGAGTCACCATTATGTACTAATATGTCATCCATTAATAAATCACCCTCTTGTATCAAGGCATCTTCACAAGGAGGGGATAAATCAATGTCTTTATCCAAGGGTTCATCCCAAATAGGAGGATCATCCATAATGGATTCATGAGGAAGAGAGTAATCAACATCCAAATCCAAAGGTTCATCCCAAATAGGAGGATTATATTCTAAATTAGACTTGTAGGAAAGACATATACTAGGAGAAGAATTAACATCAATCCTCAACTCATCTCCATAAAGAGAAATATGATGGAGAGAAATATTAAAGTCATCTTCTTGCTCTAATATATCCTTACAAGGTAATACA
>MU228248.1:2445887-2460486 GCA_018584345.1 Thuja plicata | reverse complement strand
GTAACATTTGAAATATATGGGGGAAAGATAAGATATTCCTCTTCCATCCCAAGATGTACAAAGGAAAGATCCAAATTGATCAACCCAAAAAGGATCAATGCACAAATGAATCAATCATTTGGAAATGGGGGTAAAGAGGAAAGTCTTAAATTCCCATTTTATGGAAAGGAATAAATGTGTGATAGTTTTAGAAATATTGAAATGAATAGGAGAAAAGTACTAACCTTAAAGAATTGCAGTCAAAGAATATTGTTTTCTAGGCTTTGTACTCTATTTCTAGAAAATCTGAAGTATGATCCGGAACCAGAATGCAGAGATGAACAAAACCCAAAAATATTTTTCCGATCCGACACTGTCTTATGAAAAAGGTTGACCTTGACCCACAAATGTTGACCCTGACCCAATAATGTCGACCTTAACCTGCACAGGTCCAATAGAAAATCTATTCGCGGATCCGGAAAGTTTGTCGAAAAGGGTATCTAGATCTGGCCTCAAATCTTTAGTCTTGAACCTTTACCTACAAGAAAAAGAGGTTTTTTTTTTGTGGGGGAGGGGTTTGCCTTAGTCAAACCCTAGTTTTGGAATTAACCTTATAATTGAATTGAAATTGCATAAATGTAAACAAAGTAAATGCACACATTCACCTTGCTTGTAAAAGTCCTTGTGGAGGATTCAAATCCTTGAATCCACAAGTATGTATGTACCAATGGATCTAGAATTTAGAATGTAGGATGTCTTCAAGAAATTACTTGTAGATCTCCAACATCAAATCTTGAATGGGTTCTTGATTATGAAGAGGCTTGGAAGAAGATGGATGGAGAGATCACCAAAAAGGGCACTATGTAGCTTGAATCCTTCAATGACTTCCAATGGATCTCCTTCATGAAAATGGATGCTTGAATTCTTAAGGATGGATGAATGCGTGCTTGAATTCTTACTCCTTAGCTTTCTTGAATTGCACTTGATGATAGTTTGAGAATGCTTGATCACAATTAGAAGACTTGGAGAAAATGAGAGGAGAAAACTCCTTTTTATATGAAACTAGGGCACAATCTTCTAAGGAGGCTGATATAGGATAATTAAATTCCCATTAAATCCTTTACCCCTAGGAGAGGATCTATATTAAATATAATTTAGGAATCAACGCTTCAGAACCCGAAACAGCCGACCCAGAAGTGGGAAACAACTTTTGCAAAGACCGACATCCAAAAACTATGCGACCCTGAGATTTGAACCCTGGGTCAAGGTCAAGGTTGACCTTGACCTAGGTCAGGGTTGAGGTCAACATAGACCAAAAAGGTTGACCCTGACCTTGACGTCCAAAATCTCAGGTCTGCAGACTAGAATGCAGAAATTAGGTTGGAAAGAATTGGAAAGTGGGGCAAAACAGTGGGAAAGCTAGGTCTAGATCAGGAACCCATTCAAGGTGCTTGATATGACCCCAAACCACTTACTCGAAAGGCTAAAATAGTCTACCATGGAAGTGATTCCACTTTCCAACTATACAATCTCCATCATTGATTTTTCCGCTTAAACCTTCCTAAAACACGTTTCAATATTCTTCGTCCAATCATCCTTGAATTTTCATAGCCATTTGATCTTCATAATAGATCTTATCATTTACCTCTGAATCATCAATTTTCCATCTCACCATTTTAGTAAGCCTGGGTTTGATTTATTACTCATTCAATACCGTGATGTGTCGGCAATCCCTAGCTCAGTTATCATTGTACTCGGTATACACTATATTTACTCGGTGTTCACTATTACTCAGTGCATACATAACTCTTCAATTACCGAACACATAAACTTTGTTTATTCCAGATCTTTAATTCAAAATAGATTTTTGTTACCATAAAGATAATCAAATAAGTTGACATCAATGACAATACATTAACTGATTAATGTCTATCATCACATCTGTAACTCGGTTGGTCATCAACAAAATGACTTCAAACATACAACCAGTTTTAGTTCATCAATCTCTCTCTTTGGCATTGATGGAAACACAATATGAAATATGCAATATGAAAATGCCATAGACTACCAAAATTTTGTTCTACAACTATATGCAAAATGTTGTAGCTCTCCCTAGCTTGTATATAAAATATGTATCAACATTAAAAAATCACCATGCAAACTCTCCCTGTAGATTTAACTTTTCTATTTTGGAATCTTATCTCTTTCTGTAGATAGATATTTCATTTTCTCTCCCTTTCTCTTTACTCCTTTTCTCCCTTGTAGTGGATAGATATTTCATAGATCATTCTCTCCCTTTGACAGAAATGCCAAAAAGAAATATAAAACTCTTCATTAGCCAAAAAATATCTCTGGTGTTCGGTGAAGTAGCGTAAGTACATTGCAGTGTACTAATATGCCTTTTTTAGTCTAGTTCAGCTTTGCATCAACATGATTGATATTCTGATTACATGTAGGTTTATGCAACCTCCTAGTCAGCTTAGTGACTAATAGACAAGGGATAAACCCCTAGTCTTCTCCTCAAGCACTCAAATGTATCCTTTGGTAAGGGTTTAGTGAATATGTCAGCTAGTTGTTCTTTTGATTGTACATATTCTAGTGTCACTTATTTTTCTTGTACTTGTTCCCTCAAATAGTGATATTTTATAGATATGTGATTTTTTTGCATGCATCACCAAATTCTTTTAAATATTTATTGCACTAGTGTTATCACAATAAATTATCACTGGGTCAGTGATCTCTTCATTCATTCCTTTCAAAAGTTGTTTGATCCATGCAATGTTTGAAAATTTTGCAGCAGCAACAACATATTTTGCTTCTACAGTTGACTGAGATATGCATCATTGCTTTTTACTTATCCAAGTAACTAATCTTTCTCCCACAAAGAATGGTCTACCAGTAGTGATCTTTCTATCATCAATGTTCCTAGCCCAATCAACATTTGTGTAAACTTTTAGTTTGAAATTTCCTTCTCTCTTGTACCACAGTCCATAATCTTCAGTGTTCTTCAAGTATCTAAAAATTCTTTTTACAATAGTCATATGCGATTCCTTGGGATTAATAGAAAATATTGCTCCAATCCCAACTGTGTGTGCAATATATGGTCTTGTGCGTACAACATACATCAACTTTCCAATCATAGATCTGTACAATGTTTGATTTACCTCAGTTGTCTTATCTCTCTTTGTCAATTTGCATCCTATAATCATAGGCATTCTGACGGGTTTTGATTCTTCCATTCTGAATGTCTTCAATACTTCCTTGATGTATTTGGATTGAGTAATGTAGATACCTTCATCCTGTTGTAAAATTTGCAAGCCAAGAAAAAAGTTGATCTCTCCAAACATTGACATTTCAAATTCTTTCCTCATTTCATCAGTGAATGATTTGCATAAGTTATTATTACCTCCAAATATAATATCATCAACAAAAATTTTAGCAATAAGGGTCTTATCATTATTTCCTCCTTTCAAATACAAATTGTTGTTGCCACTTGTTCTAACAAATCCAATACTGATAAGATAGGAATGTAGTCTTTCATACCATGCTCTCAGTGCTTGTTTCAGTCCATATAATACTTTGTGTAACTTACATACCATGCTTTCCTGAGTAGGATCAACAAAACCTTCAGGTTGTTCAATGTATACCTCTTCTTCCAGTATTCCATTCAGAAATGCAGATTTAACATCCATCTGATATACTTTGAACCCTTTGTATGCAGCATAAGCAAGTAATATTCTATCTCCTTCAAGTCTAGCAACAAGTGAAAAAGTTTCTCTGTAGTCAATACCTTCTTCATGTGCATGCCCTTTGCATACTAGTCTTGCTTTATGTCTGGTTACATCTCCATTCTCATTAAATTTGTTTTTGAATATCCATTTGGTGCCAATAACATTCTTATCACTCGGTCTTGGTACTAATGTCCATGTTTTGTTTTTCTATATCTGCTCAATTTCTTCAGTCATTGCATTAATCCATTCTTCATTTTCAAGTGCATCTCTAACAGTTTTAGGTTCAAATTCACAAATCAAACATGTGTTGTTATTCAACTTACTTCGTGTCATCATGCCAGCTCTTTTATCTCCAATAATCTAATTATGTGGATGGCGTCTTCTTACATATTTTATAAGTATGGGTTCAATTCTTTGTTCTTCATTGTGTTCTCCAGTTGGTATATCATCATGATCTTCAATTGCAACATCTTCTTGATTCTCGGTTGGTGCATCTTGTTGCTCGGTAATGTTAGGTATTTGCTCGAAAAGTGTCAGGTTCTTCAATGTAAACAAATCTACTATAGTCTTTTGGTTCTCTTTTGCTTTCCTCTTCATTTTTCTCAGCATATTCATCAAATTTTACATTTTCACTTTCAATGATCTTGTTAGAAAACTTGATCAAACATTTATAAGCTTTTCTCTTAGTCAAATATCGTAGAAATATTCCTTCATCACCTTTTGAGTCAAATTTCCCATTTCTATCATCTTTTAGAATGAAGCATTGACTTCCAAATATTCTAAAGTAACTCACATTAGGTGTATAACCATACCATAATTCATAAGGTGTCTTATTTGTATCTTTCTTTAGTTGTACTTGGTTCAATGTGTATACAATAGTACTAACAACTTCTCTCTAGTATACTTGTGCAATATTCTCATCAATCATCATTGTTCTAGCACAATCCACAATTGATCTATTTCTTCTATCAACAATCCCATTTTGTTGTGGTGTTCTCAGTGTAGAGACCTATCTCTTAATTCCATACTCATTACAAAATTTAGTGAACTCATCAGAAATAAATTCACCTCCTCTATCAGATCTTAAACATTTTATTTATTTACCACTTTCTTTTCCACTTTAGCTTTGTACCATTTGAATATCTTAAATGCTTCAGTTTTTTCTTTTAAGAACATAACAGTCATCATTCTAGAGTAGTCATCAACAAATAAAATAAATTATCTATCAACATAATAAATTTGTGTTCTCATTGGTCCACATAGGTCTGTATGAACTAACATAATTCTTTCTCTTAAAACTAGGTTTTGACATTTTTCCCATTTGACAATTCTTGCACATAACATGATCAGGTTTAGATAAGCTCGGTAAGCCTCTTACTTTTCTTTTCGTACTGATCTTAACCATGTTGTCAAAATTTACATGACATAGCCTCTTATGCCACAACCATATATCTTCATTCTTAGCTATCAAACAAGTAGTTCAAGTAGTGTCAAGATAAAATAGATTACCTTTTGATTGTTCTCCAGTGCCAATCAACTTCCCTATTCCATCATAAATTCTTTCTTTTCTGTTTTCAAATGAAACTTGGTGACCTATGTTATTCAACTGTGAAACACTCAACAGATTATAATTAAGTCCTTTCACCCAATATGAATTATCACATTTGATCTTGTTGTTCAGCAATATAGTACCTTTTCCTTTTACTTGACAAGGTGTATCATTTCCCGTTCTAACAGATTCACCATTATAATGCTCAAGAAATTCAAATTTGTATTTATCTACAGTCATGTGATGTGTGTAGCTGCTATCAATAAACCAAATGTCATGCTTGCTAACTTTAGAAATAAGTGTTGATTCAACATACCTTTCATCTTCTTCTGAATCTTCTTTCAAAGCTACAAATACTATCTCAATGTCTTCATCAGTGTCGGTGTCGGTGTCATTGTCTTTATCTTCAGCAATGTAACATGCATTTTTGCCTTTGTCTTTGTAATCTCGGATACTCCTTCTTTCATACTGTCAGTTGCTTCTATATTCTTGATCATCTTTTATCTTATTATATATTTCATTTCTTTCATCACTTTTTCTGTTTGGACATCTGGCAGCAAAGTGTCCAATTTATTTACAATTAAAGCATATTAAAGGTAGTTTACCTTTATACCTTCCCTTACCTTTATGCAATCTTCTAGCCATTAATGCTTCAAGTTCATCAAGTTCTTTATCATCATTGTCACTGTCGCTATAATTTAGACTCAACAGTAAAAACAACATTGTTGTCAAAATTGTTTATCTCAAATAAAATCAGTCTAGCGACAAGGCTATCAAATCTAATATTATTTCCAGGTGCTTCTCTCATTTCATGTATTGCAGATACTCTAATAGATTAAATAGGAAACAAAGTCCTAAGAATCTTACTCACAATAGTGTCTTCATCAATAGTTCCACCTGCTCCACGAATAGCATTTACAACCTCCTTGATTCGGTTACTATACTGTGTTATGTTTTATCCTTCTTTCATTCTCATGTCATCAAATTTTCCTTAGAGAATTTCATCTTTAGCTCTTCGCACATTTGCATCTCCTCCATAAACTTGTGTAATCTTTTCCCACATCTTCTTGGTTGATGTACATGTCTTGATATCCTCAAATTCAGCATCAGTTAATGAGGAAGCAAGTTCTACGATCATAATATTGTGTTCATGTTTCTCTCTCATCTAGTTAACAATCAAAGGTCCAGTAGGTAGGATTAATTCAGTATCCAGGTATAGCGTTATGTAATCTCTAATCCCTCATAGGTATAGTCTCATTCTTATCTTCCATGTTGAGAAGTTCTCTTTGTTTAGCTTTGGTGTGTCTCTCTTACACATCTTGTGATCTTTAGCTTAAGTCCTTGAAAACTTTCCTTCTAAGCATTGTACGCTCTGATACCAATTGTTAGATAACTGAGAGAGGGGGGGTGAATCAGTTAGCTCCAGTTATCCTACAGCCCCGAATTCTCCCAGATGTATATAAAAATAATTTCAAACATTTAAATCAACTTGGTGAAATGTAAACTGGGATCTCAAACTTTAGTTACTCAACTATCAAGTTGTCTAGTCATCTACCAAGTAGCAGTAAATCAATACTGTGATTACTGATCAATGCAGATAAAGTAATGTGTAAAGTAAAATAAAAATCCACAACAATCATACACATTAACACATATTTTTAATGTGGAAACCTGCTAAGGAAAAAACCACCTAGGATCGGTAACCCAAAATATTTCACTCTTCTGAAGTGAGCTCAGTTAGGAGCCAACCCTATTAGACGTTACAAAGCACATTATTAAATGTGACCTGGTTAGAGGATTTATCACTAACAGTTCTCTCTTGACCAATCATTCACTTTGGCGTCAATAAGAAAACACTCAACATTCATTTGAATGTCATAATAAAGACTTTCATGTCCTACTTGGTTAAGAGATTTATCTGTAACAATGGTTAAACTGATACAGTAATGATCTGATTCAAATACAACTTTGTTTGTAGATTTTCAGATCTATGCTAAGTACATAATACCTCTGATCAATTTATTCACTTCAGTTCCTTTGATTCTTCATATTCTGTCCTTCTCGGTAAATGTTCTTTCCTCTATCGCTTGGTGTTGTCTGCAGAAATGCTCGGTTCTGTCTTCAACTAGTTTGATCATTCATGCATAAATTTTGCATGTATGCGCATCAGTATAATGTATGATTCATAATGAGTCTCTTGTATCTTATATAGACATCATAGCTCATTTAATTTCCATCCTTTAGATTTTTCCGCTTAATCTCCATCATTGATTTTGCCGCTTAAATCTTCCTTGGCAGTTGTGTCAAAAACATATTTCAATCTTCTTCGTCTGATCATCCTTGAATTTTCATAGTCGTTTGATCTTCATAACATATCTTATCATTACCTTAGAATCATCATTTTTTCAGATCACCATTTTTGTCGGCCTTGATTTGATTTATTACTCGGTCAATATCATGATGTGTCAGTGATCCCTAGCTCGGTTATCACTATGCTCGATATATACTATATTTACTCGTTCTTCACTATTACTTGGTGCATACAAAACTCTTCAATTATCGACCACATAAGCTTTGTTTTTTCTAGATCTTTAACTCAAAATAGATGTTTGTTACCATAATGATAATCAAATAGGTTGACATCAATGAAAATACATTAACTGATTAATGTCTATCATCACATCTGTAACTCAGTTGATCATCAACAAAATGACTTCAAACATACAATCAATTGTAGTTCATCAAAAGCCTTTTTCAAAAGATTTCATCTCATGGAAAGTGCAATTTTCTTATTATTATTTTCTTTTTTTATGTGCACTTAGGATAAATGGGTTTTTATTATTTAATTAAAAATATTTTTTATTTAATTAAAATGGAGCATGTTTTGTTAATTAAATAAAGCTTAGGATAAAGTGGTCAAACTTTAGGATATAATCAAATAAATGATTAAGTGATGATTTGATCAAGAAAATGAGAGATTAAATAAATATGCAAAACTGATTAAGCACAAGATGTAGTCTAGTATTTAAATTTTAATGTTTGGAAAGGGGCTCATAGTCTACTAGACCATTTTTGGGTGATTACAGTTCAAAATAATGGTAGACAACTAGACTACTAGTAACTAGTAACTACAAGCATAAAAATGCTAACCCTCAAGTTGAACGGTTGAACCCCTAATTCTAATTCTTACTTCTGCAATCTAGATTATAAACTGGGAGATTCAAAGAATCAAAAATAAAAAACACGGGATGTAGGTGTTCTGGATTTTACCTAGAAGTTCTATTTGAATAGACTGGCGCCAACAAACTCTATTGCATTCCTCAATCTAGTAGCCATTTCTGATTCCTTAATCTCCCTAGGGCCTAGATTAACTAGTTTCTCCAAGAATCCAAATAGTAATTTAGTAAAATTTTCAAAACCCTTAGAAGTTAAAAACCTAAATGGCAACTGCAGAAGTTTCTAACTTCTTTTTGAGGACTGAGTCTGACACGTGAGTGTGACACTTTTATGGAAAGTATTTCAAGACTTTTTAATCCTTTACAACTTCCGCCTGAAATAGAGATTATTACACTTAATTACCTTAATAAGTATACAATTACAAATTTAGAATGTAAGTATAGTTAATAAATACACTTAATCAAATATGGTAGGACAAAGTTCATTAGCTCTAAATTTTGATGAATGAGAATATGACATGTGTCTTGCTTACAATGCAAGTTTGCAGATAATGTTAATCGTTCTCACATTCATCGTGAAATATACCTTATGTCGTTAATATATTATAATAATTATTATATAAAAATTATTATATTATAAATTTATAATATATGCGCCCAAAATTTTGTTGAAGTTCAATGAACCGTGACACATATTATGTATATGTGACATGTGTCAATTTTCTAGAGGACTCTTCCAGAATTTTTTAAACAACACAAATTTGCCCCAATATGGAGCTTACATCGTCGATCTGCAAACTACGATCAACATGATCTAACGTTCATTAATTTTATTTTATTTTTGTTATACAATGTTATTTTAAAGTATTTTTAAAATTTGAAATTGAAAGATTAGAAAATAGTATATTTATAAAAGTTACGATTTATAATGTCTACGAATTTATTAATTTGGTTGTACATTTGGGCATTTGGCTGCAAAATTAAGTATAATTATTAATTAAAATTTAAGGGAAAAGTAATAAAGATACTAGTAGTAAGTACTACCACATTAATAAAAAAATTTATGCTAATTTTATACTTTTACAAATTTACAATTCTGCCCGAAATAGAGCTTATTACACTTAATTACCGTAAAAGGTATACAATTACAAATTTTGAATGTAAGTATGGTTAAAAATTAATAACTATTAACTATACTTAATTAAATCTGGTAGGACAAAGTTCATTAGTTCTAAAGTTCAATGAATGACATTATGACATGTGTCTCGATTCCAGAGGAAGTTTGCAAATAATGTTAATCGTTCCCACTTTCGACCCGAAATACAGTTACACCTTATGTCATTAATATATTTTAATTATTATTACATTTAAATTATTAATAATTATATTATAAATTTTATAATATATGCGCCCAAAATTTTGTTGAAGGAAAACCAATGAAAGCATTATATGCGTCAAAATTTGTAATATATGTGACACATGTCACTTTTCTAGAGGACGCTTGTGGAAGTTTTTAAACTTCACAACTTCTCCCTGAAATGGGGTTTACGACGTCGATCTGTAGACTGCGCTCATCCAGATCCAATGTTCATTATTTTTTTTATGTTTCCTTTTACAATGTAATTATTACATATTTTAAAATATGAAAGATTATAAAATAATATATTTATAAAGGTTACAGTATAATGTCTATGAATTTATTAATTTGGTAATAGTACTAAAGTAATAAAGGTACTAGACTACTAGTACTACCACTGTACCACATTCATAAAATTTGTAATTGCTATGCTAATTAAACTTTTACAGTTTCAAATCAACAGTCGCACACATACAAAAGTTAAGTTATTACTGTAAAGAATAAATCACACACATACATTTGTTTGGTTGATTTTCAGATTCATAAATTTTTAACTCGTTACTGCATTGTAATTTCAATTTTGTCCATAAATTATTTTAGTTTTTACACAATTTTGGCCATTTCATTCACAAACTAGAATCTGCTAAGTGCAAATTTCAAAAGAATGAAACTGAAATCATTTATAAAATCCATAAAAAGCAAACTGAAATGAAGTTGCAAAATTTTAATTAATATTTTCTAAAAATTTATAATATTCAAATTCCCTCCAAAACTTATAAGCCAAAATGAGGGAGCTTAAGAGGTAGTGACAAAATAAAAACCTATTATCTACTAGGACACTAGGAGTGGCATCCAAAAAATAAAACAAAAAATGAAAACCCTTTGATTTCAAAATACCTGGCCCTTGGGTAACACTAGGGATTTTCCCCTCCGTCTAAGTAGAACTCTTCAGAGATGATAAGCTCTGAGAATTCATATAGTCATCCGTAGTCCACCAATTCATCCAGGAGAAACCACTTCTGGAGAAAATCCCTACCAATCAGCGTTCATTTCCTATGGTGCGTGCGTCAACTAGTCAACATTCAGGTTCAAAAGAAAAGGTTGCATGGCCACATTTTGGCGTAGCTGGAGAAGCTTGGGTAAATCACTTGCCCAAGGGATCACCGCCCATATTTGTGCAAAAGTGGCAACCTAAACATCGTCACCCAAAAATTGTTTTTTGAATATCTTCCTTAGCAGTAGGAGCATATCCACCTTGTCTCCATCGAGGTCTAGAAGAGATACCAAAAAATGAGACGTAATGTTCATGTTAACTCGGTACCTATCAACATTTTTTAGAAATCACAGACTGACACCATCCTCACAACCTCATTTGTAAAGGCTCCAACCTCCTTGCAAACTGGTTCCAGGGTTGGGTCTGAGACCATGCCCGAAAATGCCTTTTGGTCCTCCTCAGATGTGCTAATCAAATAGATAGGAGTGTCCATATTCAGAAAACCACTACTAGAATATCAGAATGTGATAAATATACAGCCTAAAGACCTAAACCAGACTCTAGAGGTAGGCTTTCAAGCACTTAGTAGAGGCAGACCTAAAGTAAAGGAGAATTGAAGAAGAAAGAAGAGTGGATTGTCTATAAATAGCCCTCAATTCTTTCTCTAACCTTATTAATTCCTTTGTCCTTCAAAATTCTCTAAATCTTTCATATTTAATGCAAAGTGTGTGACTGTCAAATTGAAAATAACGTCACAGTGTGAAGTACCCAATTAGAAATTTGGAAGTCGTGCGGGCCAAGTGAATCACAGTTAGAGAATGACGGTGATAAGACATTTCTTTATTATTTAATGTCAGTGATAAGACATTGTTTTATTAACTGCAAATGTCACACTCTGCAACATTATCAATCATCCACGCAACCTACTAACTAGTTGTAATCGACGATCAAGGTTAAGGCGCGGGTTTAAGACTAGATACATGTTTGCATTCCGTATAGTTTTTGGAGAACTATGTTTCCTTCATAATTTTGGGCCGAAATAAAACTTAAGCAATTGATCTAGGATCATCGAACGATCATAAATAATACATTCAAAATGGCGAAATGATAGATATTAGGTATGCGTGGATCACTGTAATTGTGTAGAGTGATGCAGACAAGTTGGTAACTAATTAAGGCATTATTCTCTCGACGTGATGTTGCATTAATTAGATCAATTACCATTTGGAATTGGCCGAACATGATGAGTCAGAACTCAATCAAAACATGAAACGTGACTTACTAACTATTAATAGAATGTGAAAACTAAATTTTCAAGGGATTGAAATTTTTTCCATTAAATTATATATTTTACCTTAAATAAGGAAATATTAGCCAATTAAATTATGCAATTTTCAAACGGTAGAAAAAAATTTCCACTCCCATTAAATATTTTTTCCTTTAAAGGAAAAACTTTTGCCGAATACATTATATATTTACCTTATCAATAAAGACATATTCGCCAGGATTTTCTAGAATTTTCATACTATTGAAAAAAATTCGCCAGCAAAATTAATATTTTTTCCTTTCAAATTAAAAAATTTCCCCAACAATATTATTTTTTTCCTCCCAAAATAGTGTAGGATTCGCCTGGATTTTACATCTTTTCCTGAGGGAGGGTTTCTTAAAGTTATCCCTACTATCATTATTAGATAGAAAACTACAAAAATTTAAAAAATGCAAGGGGAAAATGTCCAAGAAATCAGAACCATCAAAAGAGTTCTTCAATGATAGAAACATGACTCCCTCTTCATACTATAAAATTCATTTTGCCTAAGATGCTTTTGATGAAATTGTTCATGTGTCTCTCCTAAAAATGAAGCACAAAATATACGCAAAAAAAATAAGAAGGATGAAAATCAAATTAAAAATCAAGTTTATAAGGAAATTACTAGATGCTTAAAAGAAGCTTAAAGAATTAAAAAATAAGAACAAAACATAACAAACCTACTCTATTTTTTCATCAACAAATTACAAATTTGTAAGTATGAAAGACTCGACAATATTCCTACAAAATAGTTAATACATACATACATGCATACATATTTTTTTATTATATAATATTTGTTATTATATATTATTGTGTTTTTATGAATTTGTTTATATTATGATTTACTTTATAGATATATATTTGTTTATACCTATTCATTTGTTTAGTTGTTTTGTGATTTCGTACCTCCAATTTTCAGTATTATTTTCTTGTCAGATTTTTTAAATTACTTTTTACTTTTTTTCTCATCCCATCTTCTCTCCATCTCTTTTTAGGTTATTTGTATATTCCAATTTGCAATTTCCTCTTCTTGATGATGGATCATTGAACATGTTCCAAAATGTTAATAAAAATATATACACGACTTAAACCAGAGCCATGCATACATACTTAACTAAGAGTTCTTGACAACTAACTATCATTTATTAATCAAAACTGAAACTAAAACCTCTTATGTTGAAATAGTATATTCCAACATAAAGTTGTTCAATTTCCTATTTCCTTTGCATAGATTCCATCTCCTCATCCTTTTCTTCAATTCTATTTAAACCACAACCCTTTAATTCTTATCAATGTCAATAGGGCATTGGTCTATTGGTGAAGATGAATGGATCTTAATAAGCCCACTAGGGATGAGGTTTTATTGAGTGCAAGGCTTCGAAAACATAAGGGATGAGGTTGGGATTGTGCCTTGGGGTGGAACGAGAGGAATGTCTCCTCTTCCATTTAAACCACAACCCTTTAATTCTTACCCATGATGTCACTTTTTAAAACTTAAAAACATGCATTCCACTAAATTTGTCCAAAATAAAATCATAGTCTCATCAAATTTGAGCTTTTGATTATTAAAAAACATATCATTTTAAACAAGCTCTTGGTCTATTGGTGAAGTTGAATGGTTCTTAATGAGCCCATTAGGGATCAAGTCTTGTTGAGTGCAAGGCTCTGACACCATAAGGGAGGAATGTCTCCTCTTCCATATAAACCACATCCCTTTAATTCTTACTTCTCATGTGAGTCTTGAAATTTAAAAACATCTAGTCCACTAAATTTGTCCAAACTACAATCATGGTCTCGTCAAATTTTGTTAGGAATAAGGTGTCTCAACCTTGTATATTTCCTTACATTTGATATTATTTGTTTTGCAATTAATTGTTTGCAAATAATGTATTTAAGTTTGATATCCGTTCTGTCATTTAGTTGAGTGAACATGTTGTGTTTTCACTCCACTTGGAAGATGACAAGGATGATCAAACTTGGTCTAGGTGGATCTAGGCATCCCTTTTTGTGGTAGAGGTTATTTTCCAAATGTCGGCACTAGGACAATGTGTAAGGTAATCATGACTGAAATGGTTATGACAGATTCCTATGACGGTCATTAATATTTGTAAGAGCTAATTGTGAAAGATTCGATGACGGGTGAAGACATGTGGCAGCTGATCATGTTGAGTACTGTACACTCTTCTACAACCGTGGGGTTCGAGGTTCCTATTTTCTCAGAGAATGGTAAAACCCTAATATGGCCACCTTGTTAGAATAATAAGCAGAAAAATTGCAAATATAAACACAGAAGAGAACACAAATGACACAGAGATTTAACGTGGTTCACCCAATCTCTGGGCTACGTCCACCAACAGCGAGTCCAATACTTTTATTGTTATCCAGCGATTACAATCTAAAACCTGCAACTCAATACCGTCACAGGAAGCTACGAAAATCCCTCATACATTGAAATCTTGAAACCCTAAGCCCTTTTCACAAGCATATTTGACCTAACCTAATTA
>MU228248.1:2431473-2445837 GCA_018584345.1 Thuja plicata | reverse complement strand
ATTACAATCTAAAACCTGCAACTCAATACCGTCACAGGAAGCTACGAAAATCCCTCATACATTGAAATCTTGAAACCCTAAGCCCTTTTCACAAGCATATTTGACCTAACCTAATTAGGGCAAAAAATACTCTGACTAATAGAAAAATCAATGGTCGACCCTTTACAATATTATTAAATCATTGTTGGCGTCGAGGGGCGCTGCCCCTCGACCCCGCCCTGGGGCGCTGCCCCACAGGGCCCCCGCAAGCGGCGCTGCCCCTTGACCCCATCAGGGGCTCTACCCCTTGACCCCGCCTAGGGCGCTGCCCCAAGACCCTGCAAGGGGCTCTGTCCCTTGACCCCGCCTGGGGCGCTGCCCCAGGACCCCGCAAGAGGCTCAAATAGATATGTCTGGGGGGGAAACCGTGCCGAAAGAAACTGAGTCTGATTAGGCTCCACATACATAACACGCCTTTGGAAGATGCCCTAAAAAGGGAAGCACATGATATAAGCATTTTTTAGGGTTGCGAATCCGTAAAGAAGTTAGTGTATTGTTGGTACATTGTTATGCTGCCGGATTTGTCTTCAAGTGTTGATTATCTCCTGAAAGAACTTGCATTGCAAGTGTATTATAAACATCAATAGTTTTGATTAATACATTGTGCAGGTTTTGGAGTGCTGGAGTTTTTTACCGAAAGGTTTTCCCCGGGGTAAATCATTGTATCATTCTCATTTTTCTATGTATGCATGTTATTGTATTATCATTTTGTAATTGATAAGGGTTAAATCTAAATTTGCACGATCCTCTTTTGAGGAGTTTAGCGTAGGGAACTATTTTCCGCACACTAAGTTTCCTTTCAAATTTGAGTTTTTGATAATTTAAAAACATACCATTGTCAACAGGCGTCTTGATTTGCTCATGAAGTTAAATGGTTCTTAATGAGCCCAAACATGGTTCAAGTTTTGTTGAGTGTAAGACTCAAAGACCATAAAGGATAAGGCTAGAATTGCATCCCGGAGTGGAATAGGAGGAATTTCTCACCACATAAACTTATTTATGGTTTTGTAGAGCCATTTTGAGCCTGGGATCCATTTTTGGTCCTTGATTCTCATTTTGAGTCTAGAACCCATTTTTTTTTATCGTCAACTCCTTTTTTGGACTCTTGAATATGTTTTCAATCCCTAGTTTCCATTGTGTACCCCAGTACTCATTTTTTGTCCTTCATTTGAATAGATAGAACGACTTTGTAAATAAAAAATCTTCCATAAAAAAACACACCATTATCTCCACACCGTACACAACTAATTAAATGCCAACCTCCTCTTAACTCTTTCTTCTCAATTCAATTTTGAAATTCAAAAAACTTACATAAGAACACGTGTCATTACCCCTTTTTTGGGCCCTTAAGTTTTGTTGAGTGTTAGGCTTTGAGACCACAAAGGATGAGGCTAGGATTGTGGCCTGGAGCAGAATAGGGGGAATTTCTCGCCCCACAAACTTATTTTTGGTTTAGTAGACCCATTTTCAACCCCGAATTCTCATTCTAGGTCTAGAATCCATTTTCAATCATCGACTCATTTTTTGTACCCTAAAATCTGTTTTCAATCCCTAATTTCCATTTTGTACCGTGATACTCAAATTTTGATCTAGATATAACCACTTGGTAAATAAAAAATATTCCATAAAAAGCACACCATTATCATCAACTCCTTTTTTTGACCCTAGAATATGTTTTCAATCCACAGTTTCCATTGTGTACCCTGATACTCATTATTGGTCCTTGATTTGAATAGATAGAACGAATTTGTAAATAAAAAATCTTCCATCAAAAAACACACCATTATCTCCACAGCGTACACAACCAATTAAACACCAACCTCCTCTTAACTCTTTCTTCTCAATTCAAATTTGAAATTCAAAAAACTTACATAAGAACACGTGTCATTACCCCCTTTTTGGGCCCTTAAGTTTTGTTTAGTGGTAGGGTTTGAGACCACAAAGGACGAGGCTAGGATTGTGGCCTCGAGCACAATAAGAGAAATTATTTTTGGTTTTATAGACCCATTTTCGAACCTTGATTCTCATTTTAGGTTTAGAACCATTTTTTATCATCGACTCCCTTTCACACCCTAAAATCCATTTTCAACCCTTAATTTCCTTTTTGTACCATGATACTCAAATTTTCAATCTAGATATAACCACTTGGCAAACAAAAAAATCTTCCATAAAAAGCACACCATGATCTCCACAACATACTCAACCAAACCAATAACCTAAACCACAACCTCCTCATAACTCCTTCCCAAAATTCAGTTTTGAAATTCAAAAACTGGCATAAAAACGCGCGCCACTACCCTCGATAGCCCCCCAAAAGCAGAGGAGACGGCGACGGTGATGGCATGTGTGACGTCGCGGGCGAGGCGAAACTCGCAGCGGTCACGGGAAACGAATTAAATCCCCCCTCGATAACATAAAAACCAAACAAATCTCCCTCAACACTCAATTCATTCATGAATTCTCTGTGTCATCATTCATTCATTCATTGTCACCGCTCGATTTCCCAGCAATTTCACTACACGCCACAGCACGCCTTTTCTCGCACAAGCCCCTTAAAAACCCAATTACCCAAAACCAAAACTCCCCCATTAACAAACAAAGAAGCAGGGAAAAAACCCAATTACTCAAAACCAAAACTCCCCCCATTAACGAACAAAGAAGCAGGGAAAAAACCCAATTACTCAAAATCAAAAAAGGTTTGTCATGATCGATCCACATGGAGAAAAGCTCAGCTAGCAAGGTGGGTACCTCAGATTTCAGACCATAGCAAAATGCACAAATGCACATGCAAATGCAGAAGCAAGTGGGGATTCTGTGCTAGGCTCCAAGCTCTCAGGGACCCGCCATGGGCCCAAGGGGCGAAGGTACAGATATGCCCTCCAAGCTTGCCAATCATTTGACAGGTGAGTCTGAGACAGTCTGTTGGTTTTCTCGATGGAGGGGGTGAGGATGGTGCGGCACAAGATACCTGGAGAGCAAAAGGATAGCAGCATGTGACCACTCGCATGCTTCCAAACTCCATCTCTGCCAACATGGGTCCTCTCCCACAAGCTGTCGTACTATGTATTTTGGAGGCATTCTTTGCTACCTATGTGGTACCCCTGCCATGGAAAGGAAATTCCTCCATACAACGTCAACGCCCAATTTCATTTCACACCTTCACCTAGGGGATATATGGTTGACTCTCTAAGATGGTACATGATGGAGAATGTTTTGTGGTTTCAATTATCTTCTCAATTCATTTTATCTTTTTGTGGACCTTTGATGCATGACACAACCACAAAGTCATTAGTCACTCTATGTTGCTAGCATAGAAGAAATTGACCAAGCATCAAACACCAGTGTCGTCAGATAGGGCCTTATCTATCTGTAAGCTAGCATGCTACAGAAGACTGGCAGGGCATTTCATTTATGCCCGCCTTCGGCGTCCCTAGAAACCCCTATCTATATATGGGGGCGATAGCCTTTACGGGGAGGCCCAGGGGGCCATATCCGGCTATCCACCCACCCCTTGGAAGAGAACCCTTACCCTATCAAAATAGTAGGGGTAGGGGCCTGGACTAGAGGATATAGTAGGGGCCCCTCGCATAGAAAAAAGAGGGCAACAGTAGGGGGCCCATAGAATAGTAGGGTCCCCCCATATAAGAAAAGTTGAGCCCTACTCTTTTTTAAGGCCATATCCCATATCTTGGAGGGGTCAGTCAAGCTTATTCTAGCAACTATAATTGGAGCCCCGACCTATTAATCGCCCTCCGGGGGTAGCAAGCTGATGCTATTAACTGATGCCATGTTGTGTTCATGGGGAATTCTAGGTGGGGTGGGGGCCAATAGTCAAACTTTTTTTAGGTGTTTAATATGGGAGCACCACGAGTCTTAGGTTAAACTTCTTCGGCTAAGAGCCAAAGGCTAAGGAGTATCCATTTTGTCAAATTTTCGCCAAGGACTAATGAGCAATATTTTATGTAGTCTTAGGTTGTTCAATATGGGAACACTAGTCCCAACCTCATCTCTTATTTCATTGTCAAAATCTTACACTCTACAAGACTTGATCTCTAGCGGGCTCATTAAGAACCTTTCAACTTCATTAATAGACATTGGTCAATAAGGGAGACTTGATCTCTAGCGGGCTCATTAAGAACCTTTCAACTTCACCAATAGACCATTGGTCAATAATGATGAGACTGAGAGCACAAGCCTTAGGCTAAACCTCTTTGGCTAAGAACCAAGGACTAAGGAGTATCCATTCTGTTGAATATTCAGCGTAGGGCATGATCCCAACCTCATCTCTTATTTTGATGTCGGAGCCCTACACTCAACAAGACTTGATCCCTGGTGGGCTCATTAAGAACCTTTCAACTTCACCAATAGACCACGAATCAATTCAAATTTTGATCATATTGTTTTTTTTTATATATTTGATTTTTTCTTCTCATATTATCTATATGTTCATTTTTTTAATATCTGATATAAGTATACAAATTTTAAGTTGAAATCTCTTTGATCTTATATCTTATAATGTTCGATTATTTGACTAGTGGTGGAGAATTTGTGTTCTCAATAAAGAGGTCACAAGTTCAAATCTCATAGGGGGTAAGGTATGTATGCCTCATTTGTAGCACAGTTAGGTGTCTCCTGGAAGGAGTACGAGGTAGTCCCATATTACTATAACCATATGTAGACCAAAAAATAGATGATTTGATTCGTGGACTATAAAAGCTCATTTCCTTTTCTTTCCCACACTAACCGGATTCCACTTTACCGTGAACACCTAGGCATTATATGGTTCACTTCTAAAACAAGTACATACTAAAGAATGTTTTGTGGCTTTCAATTTATCTTGTCAATTCAAATTTTGATGGTATTTTAAAAAAAAATAAAAATTGAGAGTTTGATTTGTTCGAACATTTGACTAGTGGTGGAGAATTTGTGTTCTAGAAAATAAGGTCAAAAGTTCAAATCTCACAGGGGGTAAGGTTTGCACGCCTCATTTGGAGCATAGTTAGGTTTCTCCTGCAAGGAGTATGGGGTAGTCCCATATTACTGTAATCATATGTAGAGCCAGAATAGATGATTTGATTTGTGGACTATAAAATCTCATTTCCTTTCCTTTTCAACACTAACTGGATTCTACTTTACAGTTCACCTAGGCGGTATATGGTTCACTTTCTAAAACAGGGACATAATAAAGATTGTTTTGTGGCTTTCAATTTATCTTGTCAATTCAAATTTTGATGGTATTTTTTAACTTCCTTTTTTTTAGGTTTTGATTTTTTAGAATTTTGTTTCCCTTTTTCATATTATCTACAAGATCATTTTTGTTGCTTTAAGTTGAAATCTCTTTGACTAAGAATCAAAGTTTGAGAGAGCCAAAATACATTTCGTTTAATGGTAAAGTCCACATAGTAGGCACCTAGATGGTGTTGAGCTCAATTTTTTTTAAGAAAAGAAAAGTTTGAGAGGTATCCATTCCATCAAATTTATTACTTGGACATGATCTTGACCTTATCCCTTGCAATGTTGGAACATTTGATCTCTAGTGGAATCATTTGAGAGTCTCCTTACAACGTCAACCTAATTTCACTTTACAATTCAACTAGTCATTCTATGTTTGAATCTAAAAGATGGGTACAACATATGGAATATTTTGTGGGTTTCAATTCTATTGCCAATTCAAAATTTTTGATGGTATATTTTCTACTTGTTTTTTTAGTGTTTTAATTTGTTAGATTTTTCCCCTTTTCATATTATCCACTAGATCATTTTTCTTATCATATGTATAATCACATACTTTTAGTAGAATTTTTCAAATTTATGCGGGGACACGATTTTTCTAATATCCAGACTCATTTGAAGGTCTCCTTCCAACGTCAACCTAATTTCACTTAACAGTTCACTTAGGCATTATATAGTTGACTCTCTAAGATGGGTACAAAAATGTTTTGCATGTTTTAATTATCTTGTCAATTCAAATTTTGATGGTATTTTTTTTCTCTTGTTCTTATGGGGTTTTGATTTCTTAGTTTTTCTTTTCTTTTTTCATAGTATGGACACGAGCTCATTTTTGTTATATGTGGGACAACAAACCTTAAGTTGAAATCTCCAAATCTATTTGGGACACAATCTTGGCCTCATCCCTTCTAATGTTGGAACATTTGATCACTAATGGAATCATTTGAGGGTCTCCTTCCAACATCAAGTCAATTTCACTTCAGTGTTTTCTTAGGTGTTATATGATTGACTCTCTAAAATGGGTACATTGTAAAGAATATTTTGTGGTCCAGTTCCGTCTGGCTCGTCCAGATTGTTGGACTTTTGATTTGTTGGTTTCTGCCATTCCAGATCATTTGCTTCATAAGCTGGGTATTCAGTTTATTCGACCATGGTGGAAAGACTGGAAATGATACCCTACCACTCCCTTGAGCAACTACAAACCGAAGATGGGTTATAGATGGTTGTCTCTGCATTTGCCCATGGTGGACATTCTCAACCAGAGATGGCATTTGCACTCTTCTCCTCACCACTGGAGCTCTCGTTTCCAGATCATTTGGTCTATTATTACTGAACCCAAGATGGCTCTCTTTGCTTGGTGTTTTCTCTTCCAAGGTCTTCCTTTGGGCCCTTGGCTCAAACACTTGGGTGTTCCTGACCCTCGGTGTCCCTTTTGTGGGAACCCTGAGTCATTTTTGCACATTTTTTGGTTTTGTAGGAGAGCTCAACAGTATTGGCAGTGGATTCATGATTTTTTTAAACCATTCTGGCCCGAGCCCTTCTCTTGGCATATGATTGTCCTGGGAGACTCTCTGAGACTTCCTTCCAAGTTTTTTCAGATTTGGCATACTTTTAGGATGGAGATTTTGTTCACTTTATGGAAAGATAGGAATGTTGTTCTTTTCACTCACAACTTTCTTGATATAAATGTTGCTTTGTATAATAAAGCTTGTATATGTAACAATGTGATGATGCAGATTCAAGTGCAAGCCAATAAAGTGGCTTTGGAGGTGGCCCACCTTCATGAGATGCTCAATCATTGGGGTAATGCTCCATGTACGGTTTCCCGGGTACCTCCTGATTTAGTTTATACGGATTGTACTCCACCCAGGGGTCACCGTCGTGGTTGCAGCTCTTCAGCTTGCCACTCCTACACTCCATGGTCCCAAGCTCCCTGCCACCACTCTCCTAGGGGCGTCGATGATGGGTGGTGGCATCACTCGGATTCTCTGCCTCGCCACGCCTCTAGCTGGTCTCCAGCTTCGGTTATGCCTGCCCCTCCTGATGCTCTTGATGTTCATGGTGATCCTTCCTCCAAGTGGTCCTTCCCCCGCCTGGCTCAGGCTATTTCTCCACCTCGGGCGGAGGAGAAAGAAAAAGAAAAAGATGATGTTGTTGATGGCTGGTCGATTCCTGACCCTCCAGTCAATCCCGGGGATGCCTGGGGTTCTGATGACAGAGATCCTCCTTCGGCTGGCACTGCTCTTGCGGCCTGAAGGCTTTACGCTTTTTTTATGAATAGTTTCTAGTTTCTGTGTCCGGCTTTGTGCCATGTGAAACTCTCGTGGGTTGATTTTTATGTCCCTCGGCCCCTTTTTTGTGAATGTAACTTTTATATTAACTTAATAGGAAAGGCACTATTCATCAAAAGAAAATTATCTTTTCAATTCAAAATACAAAGTCATAATAAAATCAATATATATTAAAATAATAATCATTGGATAACTTTCTTTGAGTAGTACACTCTTGCATTTGGATTTGTCAAATGAATTTATTTGATCCCCCAAAAAGCTAATGTCAAAGTAATTTTTTGTCAGCATTTTGATAGGCGCAAAGGAGACTCGATTGTAGGTATGACTGAGGAGTAGAGAGATTATAACAAAGAGAGTTTGATCTAAGAGGCTTTTATCTAACTATTTTTAATTAATTCATTCAAATGGGACCTCTCATGACTTAAATCGCCATATTTTCTTTAAAATGTGTAATTTCAGCAAAAATCAAGATGTTCAAAAAAATGTAACCCACTATTGTGGGGTCGCCAAGTGTTAATGATATGAAAAAAATGCTAACAAATCAAACATAAACAAGAAAAAAATATCATCAACATTTGAATTAACAAGTTGCTAAAATCCACAAAACATTATATTATGATCTACCCATTTTAGAGAGCGAACTATCTAACACCTAGGTGAATTGTAAATTGGAATAGGATTAACGTTGGATGGAGAGCCTTAAATGAGTCCACTAGGGACCAAATGTTTCAACATTATAAGATATGAGACCAAGATCGTGTGCCAAATAAATTTGGATATTTCAACTTAAAGTTTGTGCACCCACATATAACAAAAATGAGCTTGTGGATAATATGAGAGAAGAAAAAATATATAACAAATAAAAACCTGTAGTGGATTAAATCTGACCTTGCAAAAGGAAGACTATATTCCCTTGAGAGCCAGGCTCACAACACACATTCAGATATCTCCAACTAGCTAAACCAGTGGAAATAGCTTAATATAGATAAAGAGAAAGAATATTTTTGCTATAGAAATGGGAAGACCAAACAATAGAGTCTTTAGTCCAAATCTGAGAGTCTTGGTCAAAGAGACTAGTGCAATGCACAGACGTCTATGTAACATGTTCTCGTCATGTACAAACCACAACAAAAAATACTCAAAATGGAAAAAAACCCAGCTCTGTTCTTCAAATAACTTGCAAAATCCAAAAGTTAGAAATATAATAAATGAGATTAAATACCAAAGATGAATAAAAATGAAATAAAAATAATACAATCAAACCCTCATGTGTTTGAATACCTCCCATACACTTGCACACACAAGAGGGGAAAAATGTTTGGGGTTGTTTGGAAACTTGCCTCGGTCAAGTCCCTATTTTGGTGTTTCCATCTCCATAACAACTAGATAGATAAATAGATCAAAAATCAAGTAGACAAAATGATATGATAGATAAGGGATATGATAAATCCCAAGATGGTCAAAGACACAAGAGAGATAGAAAAATATTACTGTATAGGCTTGGGAAATCCAAGAGAGCTATGGATTTTGTTGCAAAATATTCTTTTAGAAAATTGAGAGAGAGAGAGAGAGAGAGAGAGAGAGAGAGAGAGAGNAGAAAAGAGAGAGAGAGAGAGAGAGAGAGAGAGAGAGAGAGAGAGAGAGAGAGAGAGAGAGGTTTTTGAGCTATTCTAGAAGATTTGAGTTGTTTACAACGACCAAGATAAGTGACAAGTGGAAAAACACTCAACACCAACATTTGAATGTTAGGATTTCACAGGAAGAATGCATAGTAGGCAAATGTCTGCACGATGTGCTAATGTCCAAGCAAATCACGCTAAAAAATGACAGGTGGTAGAGGCAACATCTGGTTCATTCAAAGGCGATGTTGAAAGATAGTTGTTGACAAGGACTTTGAGCATCTTGAGAGGGAAAAAGCTGATGCAAGGGCTGAAATGGAAGTACACAATACTAGGGGAATGGACACCAAAGTGGTTACAAAAGTGTAATCTAGATTGCAAATGGGTTGTGCAATTTTTGACTCTAAAAAATTGCAGTAAGAACAAGGGGAAAAATGCCATAAAAATTCAAATCAACAAGATAATTGAAACCCACAAAATATTCTTTATGGTGTACCCATTTTAGAAATTCAACCATACAACACTTAGGTGAACCCCAAATTGAAATCGAGTTGATGTTGGAAGGAGATCCTCAAATGATTCCACTAGCAATTAAATGTTCCAACATTATAAGGGATGAGGTCAAAGATCATGTCCTAAATAAATTTGGCATAATATATACCCCTCAAATTTTGACTCCTAGTCATACATATTTCAACTTAAAGTTTATGCTCCCATATCAAAGAACAAAAATGATCTTGTAGATTATATGAAAAAAAATCTCTAACAAATCAAAACATAAACAAAGGAGAAAAAATACCACCAAATTTGAATTGACAAGATAATTGAAACCCAAAAAACATTCATTTATGATCTATCTATTTCAAAGAGTCAATTATCTAATGCATGTGTGAATTCTAAAGTAGAATCAGGTTGACATTGGAAGAAGATACTCAAATGAGTCCACTAGGGATCAAATGTTCCAATGTTTAAGGGATGAGGTAAAGATCGTGTCTCAAATAGATTTAGATATTTCAACATAAATTTTGTGCTCACGCATATAACAAAAATGAGCTTGTGGATAATATGAAAAAAGTACATGATAAAAAATATAACAAATCAAATAAAGTCAAATATAACATAGGTTTTGCACCGTATATCAATTTCTATGTTCAATGCTTATGGAAAAATAGTAAAATAAGTAAAATAATTTATGAATAATATCTAGACTTTCTAACAAAAAAAGAAAAAAGTGAATTTTGATATATACATAACAAGTTAGGGGTGACCAAATGAACCTATGTCTAAATTATAGTTAATGTCACTTCAAAACTCAATAAACTATAAAATATTCAACCAAATTAAATTAAATCAATTGGATACAATAGACATCGGTGGTACAAACCTAAATTTAAAAGAATTGCATTTTTATCCTTTTTTAAAAAATAGTTATGCTCAACCAAATGAATGTCACTCTTTAAAAATGTTAAACTACTTTTTGAAGGAGATAGAAGAATAGATACAAATCAATTCCAATTATATATATATATATATATATATATATATATATATATATATATATATATANGAGAGAGAGAGAGAGAGAGAGAGAGAGAGAGAGAGAGAGAGAGAGTACACACAAAATGCTAAAAATCACTAGTTTATATAATCTTCAAATTCCTAATGGTTTTGCACCAATAGGTGTTTGAATGCGAAGATTTTTTTTCAGAATGTTCATTTCAGTGTCAAAGTTTACAAAAAAGTCTAACTCGCTATTGTTGAGATTTTTTTTGTTTCTTGGTAGGTGATCATAAACTTTAAATTGAAATCTCTTTCGCTGGGAGTCAAAACTGAGGGGTATCTATTCAACCAAATTTATTTGGGAGACAATTTTGACCTCATCCCTTATAATATTGGAACATTTGATTGTTGTTGGACTCATTTGAGGGCCTCCTAACAACATCAACTCAATTCTACTTTGTAGTTCATCTAGGTGTTACATGGTTGACTCTCTAAAAAGGGTACATCATATGGAATATTTTGAGGGTTTAAATTCTCTTGGCAATTCAAACTTTGATGGTGTTTTTTTCCATGTTTTTCTTGATGTTTAGATTTGTTAGATTTTTTTGTCTTTTCATATTATCCAAGAGAACAATTTTGTAATTTGATATTTGAGCACAAAATTTAAGTTGAAATCTCTTTGACTAGGAGCCAAAGTCTGAGGGGTATCCATTCCATCAAATTTATTTAGGACACGATCTTGACCTTATCCCTTATAATGTTGGAACATTTGATTGCTAGTGGATGTATTCAAGGATCTTCTTCCAATGTCAACATAATTTCACTTTATGGTTCACTTGGACATTATATGGTTGACTCTGGAAACTGGGTACAAAGTAAAGAATATTTTTTGTGTTTCAATTATCTTTTCAATTCAAATTATGATGGTTCATTATTTTTCCTTATTTTTCTTGAGGTTTTGATTCGTTATTTTTTTAAATTTTTTTCCATATTATCTATAAGCTCATTTTTGTTATCTAATATGGTTGAAATCTCTTTGACTAAAAGCTAAAGTTGAGTGGTATTCATTCCATCAAATTTATTTGGGTCGCGATCTTGACAATATTCCTTATAATGTTGGATAATTTGATTCATAGTGGACTCATTTGAGGGTCTCCTTCCAACATCAATCCAATTTTACTTTACAGTTCACCTAGGCATTATATGGTTGAATCTAGGAATGGGTACACCATAGAAGAATGTTTTGAGGGTTTTATTTATCTTGTCAAATCAAAACATTTTATGGTATTTTTAAAAATTTTCTTGATTTTTTGATTTGTTATATTTTTACCCTTTTCATATTATCCACTAGATCATTTTTGTTATTAGTATGGGATCACAAACTTTAAATTCAAAATTCAAAATTTTTTTGGGACACACTTTTGGCCTTACCCCTTCTAAGATTGGAATTATTTGAGGGTCTCCTTCCAAAAGCAAATCAATTCCACTTTCCATAACCTATGCGTTACATGGTTGATTCTCTAAAATGGGTACACTATATGAAATATTTTGCGGGTTTCAATTATTGTGTCAATTCAAAGTTTGATGTTTTTTTTCCCGTGTTTTTCTTGATGTTTAGATTTGTTAATTGTTTATTTTTTTTCCTTTTTCCATATTATCCACAAGATCATTTTTTTATTTGATATATGAGAAGAAACTTTAAGTTGAAATCTCTTTTATTAAGAGCCAAATTTTGAGGGGTATCCATTCCATCAAATTTATTTACAACATAATATTGGCCTTATCCCTTATAATGTTCAAACATTTGATTCCTAGTGGACTTATTTGTGGGTATCCTTTGAACGTTAACCTGTTTTCACTTTATGGTCCACCTAGGTATTATATGGTTGACTCCCCAAAATGAGTACATCTTAAAGAATCTTTGTAGGTTTCAATTATCTTGTCAATTAAAATTTTGATGGTATTTTTTCTCCTTGATTATGCTTTTATTTTTTAGACTATTTTATTTTTTATTTTTCATATCATCCATAAGATTATTTTTGTTCTCTGATGTGGGAGCCCAAACTTTAAGTTGAAATCTCTTTGTATAGGAGTCAAATTTTGAAGGGTATATATTCCGCCAAATTTATAAAATGCTTGTACATAATAAAGAATGTTCGGGTATGTGCTGTTGGCATAACTGATGCAGAGATTGTTGAGTGATGCAGAGATTGTTGAATGTTGATTGGTAGAGGTTTGATGACATGAAGATCAATTATTGTGTTGTCATTGATGTCAACTTGGTGTTGTATTAATTTGTTGACAGTGTTCCTGATGTGCTACTAATAATTTGTGCAGATGAATTGTGTGTTGCATTAGGAATTGGAGTATGTGATCGTGGTTGGAGACTTAGAGACGTGTCTAGATGCATGCTGCATTATCACGTATGCTAGAACAAAACATGGCAAAATTTATGATTGATTGAAGAGCAACAAGAAAAACAAAAGAATAGACATTGAATTATTTGATTAGTCTATCAAATCCGTATGGGTCCAAGTGTTGTGGTCAGGATATGGTTATCTTGAATAGGATATGTTATTGATACTATGATCACTACATGATTGGAGTACTACAAGGCATCATTTCTATTGACAAAAGATCATTTTGTGCATGATAGAAAAATATTTGAACCCGTTTGAGCAGTTGGTGTTAGATCGGTGAGCGGTGACAATGCAATTGGTTGCAGTGGATGTTTTCATGATCCAGGTGTCAAGGTGATGTGGCATAACAAATTTTTAATGATGATTTTCTATTGCATTTCTCGATGTGATCAGATTTAATTAATTTTTTGGAAGAGTGTTGAAGGAGTCAAAAAGGTTTGACTGTTCTTGATTTAAATCTATGTGTGATGGATTTGAAGGCCAACACAAACTTGAAATTGTGATTAATATTTGGTAACACATTTTAGACTTCAAGGATCGATTGGGAATGAATTTTAATGATAAAATTTGAATGTATTAGGTCATGTATAAGGCAATGGCCTCCTAATAAACTTGTAATGTATTTATATGTAAATCAATGAATTATGTAGTGTAGATTGTGGATGTGAAGGTGCGGTTGAGTGAAAAGTGAAGATTGTTTGCAAGAAGCAAAAGAGTTGTGCTTAATTGGATCTGAACAAGTAGAGGAGGTGTGCTACACCCAGATCATTGTACTTGTTGAATTCTAATAGGTTCTGCAAGAAAATCTCTTAACTGGGTAGATCCTAACAGGTCTTGATCAGTAAATCCTTTAACCAGGTGGCTCTTTAATTAGGGTTAAAATCCTTTAAAAAGTTTACTCCTAACAGGGTAAATCTCTTAACAGGGCTAGAGGTAAATCCCTTAACCAGGTGACTCCTAACAGGGTCTTCTCCTAATCAGACATCATTATAAGCTCCTAACAGGGCTAGGCCTTTAACAGTGCACATTTTTTAAGAGTGAAAATACTTGTGGGTACTAATTACTTGTTAGAATGAATTTAGAATAACTCAGAGGGGAGAGGTGAATTAGTTATCCTCAAGTCTAGATGTAGCAAATATAACTTTTCTGTATTTCAGATCTACTCGGCAGTAGTAGCATATGTCAACAACTTTAATCATGCAGTTTACTGTCTAATGAAATTGCTTGTAGAAACATAACAGTAAAACAAACCATAAGCATTCACAC
>MU228248.1:2412337-2430817 GCA_018584345.1 Thuja plicata | reverse complement strand
GTTAGGTCAGATCCAACAGATCATTCCATCATTTACATTACATTTACTTCTCCAAAGTAGTCTCTAATTAAATCTTGAAACCATGCATTAATTATGGTTACCCATACATTAAATGACGTGGATCAATATTTAATTGACTTTACATATCCCAATAAAATTAACTAAGCCGACTAGAGATCTCAAATCTCATCATTAATCTAATTACTGTAAGTCGGCCAACATCACTGTTTCCACTCAGCAATTTCACTGGTGCTCAGCAATGAACAAACTTGCTCATCACAAACAACTTCACTTAGCATAAACAACTTTTCTTGGCACAAACAACTTTGCTTGGCACAAGCCAAACTTGCTCGGCACAAAATAGCCAGAAAAACAGTCTTTGAAAGATAAACAACAAATTACTTTCCCAGAGTACCAACTAATCAAGTACCCTTTTATTTGCCTTAACTCAACCATTCACTTGGTCTTCTTTTTAAATATTCTTCATCAATAGTGGATATGGTACTCAAACAGATAACAATAGTCTCACCAGTCAAGGTTTGACAACAATGACAAAATAACAATTGCTTGCATTGTCACTTTCCAACATTACCACCGTGGTTTTTCCCTCTAACCAAGGGTTTCCATGATAAAAATATTGGTGATCTTGTGTTGCATGTTTGGATGATTTCACTTGTTTCATTGTTTATTGATGCACAAGTTATAAGTAGATGAGTATTTCTTAATGGTTAATGAAAAAGTTGGAACTGATGGATTACTGATTTACTACCCCTCTCATTAATCTTGGACCTTATTGTTAGTCTTTAAAGGCACTAAGGGGGGGGGGTTGAATAAGTGCACCCACAAAATTGAAACACTTCTTCAATAGCTTCCATAAAAACCAACATGCAAAAGAGAATATTACATAGAAGCTAAGCAAATAAACCATTCACACAAAGTAATCACAAGACACAGGATTTTTCCTGTCGAAACCCTTGTTAGGGGGAGAAAACCACGTGTGAGATGATACCCAAAAATTTCACTAGTGCACCAAATAAATTTTCCCTGTTAGGAGCAATTACAAACACCCTGCTAAGGACATACCCGGTTAAGAGTATCTTTAGCTCGGTTAGAAGCTAATATAAGTCCTATTAAGGACTACCCTATTAAGGGATTAAAAACTCATTCTGAGAGTTACCTAGTTAGAGGATTTATACTTCAGATCCTTGTAAAGATCTTGCTCACCCTATTAGGAATGACCTAGTTAAAGGATTTCACCTACAAACTCGTTAGGGCTTGCCTTGAGATAGACTCGAGAGTAAATGATCTAATTATGACACTTCCTTTCTGATAGATCCACTTCAATTATAATCATAGTTCCACCTTAAACATCAACTATACTTTCTTCATCTTTGCACAATCACAACCACCTATCACATCATCACATCATTGTACCCTAAAACTCAATTTCATCCTTATTTTATAACAACTTGTCCAAGTCGGCCTTTTTCCCTAAAAATTTTACCCACCGACATAAAAGTCAAATCTGATAATGCCAAAATGCATTGGTTAAATAAATAACTCAACACAATATAACCAAGTCGTAAACAATCATTTACAAATATTAAATTGACCAGTTAGCTAGTCTAATTAAACTCACTCTACCTTACTCATGTTCTTCCTGCCAGTGTCACTTCAATCTTCAATAAATTGCTCAATTCTTCAATCTAACTGATGCGGTCGTAGATATAGCTAGATATGTCTCTGCAGATGATAAATGCATGATCACACACCTTAACTCAATCTTGAACTCAAAATCTGGTCGTCTATATCTTGCGTATTGTCTTCTTCCCGGTTGACTGAACACTTAGTCATTTCTCCAACTAGATCCTTCAAAACCATCGGTAAAATTGATCTCATGCCTCTAATAGATCATGTTTCCAACAATGAAAACACCAAAATATAATATCATGATCAAAACTCAAATCACCTTCATCAAATGTCAACAATCTCCCCCTTTGGAATTGATGGCAACACTTCTAGAAAATAAATAAAGATTTTCTAAGTGTCTAACTAGTGCATAAATGAAAAATACATTATATTGTAAAGCAGTAAATTGATTCCTAATAGCTCAATAGCTCCCCTAGGAAATAAAAATGTGTATACTACTCCCCTTAACCATTATATTACATTTTCATGGACTTAGCCAAATTTTATCCGTATACACTACTCCCCCTTTGACAACAATGACAAAGGTATTAAAAAATGTGTCAAAATTCTATTTATGTAAAAGTAGAAACACCTAATTACATTCTACTTAAAACATCATTGAAGGCACCCTTCAAAATCTATAGATTAGTATCCCAAGTCTTCAGTAAATTCTCCATAACGACTATCTGTCCACTTAGAAAAAATGGTAATTCCTCTAAACCATCAACTATGCACACATCTAAAATTCTAGGGCCTTCTCAACCTCCTTCACAATATGTTGCAAAATGTCTAACTTTGGAATCAACAAACTCCGCAACTCCATTAAGTTAGCTATCCTATTGTCTTTCAGTCCTATTTGATTTCAACTTGTTGTTTATATTGCTAAACTTAGCACCAAAGTTAGTAGAAGGCTCATGTATAGGATCAAAATTTGAAAGAAGAAACCTAATCTCCTATTGAGATTCACATTTGTCCCTCTCTAAATCTCTCAAGAACTGGGAAAATTCAGAGATAGATTTAATAATCTTACCACCTTAATTTAATGCATCCTTTAATCGATTGACAACCAAAGTAAGTTTTTTGTTGTCTATGACATTTGACTATGCTAACTTCTCTGATATCTTCTTCTCATATTCCTTCTTAGCTCTCAAAATAATAGCATCCTCTAAAGCTTTTCCTTTCCTCACCGGTAGCAGTGACCAAATGGGCTAGTTGCTCTATCAGTGTGGCAGTCTCATCATACTTCACATTGCTTAATAAATCTGAAAGTAAATCTTTGGTAGAGAGAATCACATGTGCTTCTTGCTTCATCCTTTCCTTTTTACACTTAGACTTGATCATCATAGAAAGGTCTATCATGTCCTTGGGTCTCATAGTGCTCAATTCTATCTTTCCCTTAATCGGTATATCATCTTCATCAATGCTTATCTTGGACTGTGAGGAAGGTGTCACCTTTTTCTTGATTTGGTTCCTTCTCTATAGTTTCCTCCTCATGTTCATGTTTACCTTGTATGTCATCATCTTTAGCCTCTTTTTTTGTTACTTGTTCTTGCTACTGATCATCTTTAGAAACTCCATCTTGTGTATCATCGGTCATAGCCTGATCAATACCCATGTTTACTGGCCGGTTCTTCTTCCTTGTGTTCCTTGTGTACATCTTGTTTCTCTTGTGAATTTTATTGATCTTGTGTATCCATTTTCTCATCTCGTATCTCCATGGAAGGGATATCACATGTATTGTCCATCTCATCTTTGATTTCCTCAAGTGTGATCTTCACACCGTCAATAGTAAATCCCTCATTAGTTTGAGTCACCACTGGATCACCCTCTTTTTCTTTCACTGATTCCTCTTGAATGTCTATGTGAACTTATTCACTCTCATCCTTCACCAGAACTAAGTGCCTCCTTAGAATATCCTCTATTTCATCTTGCACTAATCGGGTCTCCCCAATTAATATCTTTGTAACTCCTTCTCTTGTTTTGAATAAAGATCTTACCTCTTTGATATTATCATCTATTTCTTCCTCAGATGAGTCAGGTAATAATCTGATTAAAACATACTTTACTAATTCCTTGTCCTTAACAAGTGCATCCTTCTATCTTGCATAAATTTTAATATATAAAACATTCAGGAATTTTTCCTTGTAGTTGGACTAATACTTGACTTAGCCTATTCATGCTTGCAACTACAAAATCCTCAACTTTCAACTAATCTTCCTAATCAAGTGATAGTACTTATTAAATCCAACAAGTACCCATATTTACTAACATTTTGAATGATTTAATTAACATAAACTACTATACCAGATTTAGAATCAACAGATTTGGTAGTGGAGGAACCTACCTCCTTAGATTTATTGCCTCTATCCTTGAGTTCCTTATGCTCTTTCTCAGTTTTTGTTTCTTCACTTTCTTCATCAACAACTTTCTCATCCCTCTTTTCCTTTTGTTTCTTTCTTTTTCCTGTCACCTTTGTTGTGCTTTGTGTCTCCTTGAATGATGTAGATTTAGGCTTATCATTCTTTGCTGGTTTATTTTCTTGTGTTTTGGTCAGAGGTGAAGGTTTCTCCTTCTTGACTTGTGTAGCACTTCTAGTTTGCCGACCGGTTGGGGTACTACTAGTTTCACCAACAACTTCAACATCATCAACATCTGCTACACTAGATGTACTAGCTTTCTCTGCAACATGTTTAGCTCTTACCTTCTCAATTTTTTCCTTTGTGAAACCTTTCCGAGTCATGAATTTCTCAACATCCTTTCTCACTCTTCTTTCAATAACATGTTCCATTAAATCCTTGTGCACTTTAAGTGACTTCTCTTCATATTTCCCAAACCTTGGAGTCTTGGGATCTATCGATTGAGCCAAAAATTCTCTACATAAATAGCCAAAATGTCTTTGTCCACTTCATAGCCCATAGGCATCACCCATGAGGTCCTTGGCTCAACTTATTCCATCAAACAAGTGTCTGTCTCTACCATGAAGCAAATGGTATTCTTATATCTTTCAATAATTTCTGATTGTATCCTTTCCTTCTCATGTGTCTTATTCTAAAATTCTTTAAGGTAACCTCATACCTTTCTAGTGAGAACATTTCCTAAGAGTCTGATACAGTTATTGATTTGAATGAAAGTTGGAGTATCTTTTGACCATGTAATCATACTGATACCAGAGAACATGTTTTGAAAATAGAAAAACAAACACATGATCACCTGACCATACTTGAAATTTTTTCTCTTGTCCTTTTTGATCTTTTCTAGATTCACCATTAGCTGATCTCTCATGACTTCATCCAAATCATAGTCCTCATTTTCATCTACCGTCATATGGGATGTATGAATAACACCACTGGGTATATTATTCATCCTACTAGAATGATACACCTTGTAGCCAATAACCATAGATGCATACTTTACCTCTTCATCTAAAATATAATTCACAATCATGGAACGACCATCCCACTTATATTATGTCAGCCTGATCACTTCATCCTTAGGAATGATGCAAAGAACAGGCACACCACCGATTGCACCTAAAACAATTATAGAATGAATTGCCTCTTTTGTTATTTTATGTGATCGATCTAACCTCATGAATTGGTCATGAATTCTACTTAGAACATACTTGACCTGGTCATCTTCAAATTCATTGGGGTAACTAGCTGCGTGATGAAAGCCTCTATCAACAATTCATTTATGTTCATCCTTCAACACTAAGTTGTCATCACATAACTTCTAATATTGTTATTCTACTTCCCTTGATCCTAGGTCTTCCAACTTGCAATGAATAAAATCTCTAACATCCTCTACATGCAGAACACAATAGGGCACACTAGTTAGGGCACCCATTGGGTCATTTTCCATCGACTTTAATGGATGTTTCTTAAACTTCGATCGTGGCCAATCAGTAATATCAATCAACTTAGGAGTAACCATCTTAAACTTTCAACCATAGGAGAAGATATCAAATAAATACCTCAAATAGTTTTCAACAAGGGTTCTTGCAGAAGAACACGACAATGCCTAATAGATTTTCTCTTCCAGATCAACACAAATAATCTCTCCTTATTGCTTGGACCTTTGCAAATGGCTCAAACAATGCTACTTTCACTCCATAGAAAATTTCAAAATGTGCAAGGTGAAAATGAAATCCAAAATAGTCTTTTTATCTACCTTCGCACATGTATATTAAATACACTTGTCGATAGAACTTACCTTTTCACCGATTGACCCAAAAACTCATTACCGATGATTGAAACATAATTTAATTTATTAAAGCTTCATAATACACTCCAAATAACCTTATTGCATCTTTAAATGCTGATATATCTTACCAAACACCCATAGGGGGTCCGAAGATGGATTCAACAATACTTTCTCCCCCTAAGCCACATGAAGGCTTAGTGTGATGATGAATTCTCCACACCTGATGCAGATGTGGATTCCTCCAATGTCTTATTGTCTTCCTTCTTCTTCCAAATGTTGTTCATCTATTTCCTAACCTCTTCTACATTCACAATCTATTTTTATTTCCAATTGCTTTACTAGTTTACCGATAGGTTCCTTGACCTACAGTTCCTTGCTAGATGTCCAATCTTGTGACAATGAAAACATGACATACCAGTTGATCTCCATGGTCCAAAATTACCTCTTTCAGACCTCATTCTGCAATTCATAGCCATGTGTCCATAGTTACCACATATTGAGCATGTGAAATGTAATTTCCTCCCCCTTTGGTAAGGTCTTTTCCAGTTGATTGGTGACCTTTGATTGTTCACTCTTGACCTACACTCATCAACTTTGTGACCATATTTTTTGTTATTTTAATAGTAACCATCAAAGCTACTAGATCTACTACTGGATCTAGATTTACAATCACGAGTAGTATTTCTATACTTATTTCAGTTATAGAAACGTCCATCAAAAGTGATATTTCTATTTGCAGACATGCTTCTACATACATTTGTAGTATGACCTACCTTATGACAATTGAAACATATAGGTTTGTAGGATTTCTTACTAGAATTTCTTTGTGTTACCTTCAGTGGAGACTTTCCTTCTTTCTTGATCTCCTTTGTTCCAGAAGATTCGTCAACTTCAAAAGTAGAATGACCGTTACATCCAAGACCTATGGTCTCTTTTCTCCTTCTTTGATTCCTTAGTTGTTCATCAGGTTTTGCAGTGCTCTCATTGAATTTATTCAACAAATCATTAGCAGTCTTCAACTCTTCTTTTAATTGAACATTCTCATTTATTAGACTCTCATTCTCCCTTAGGGATTTTCCATTTTCATCATTTGTATCATGCATATGTTCATGCAATGTGCTAACTTCCTTTTTGGAGTTGAAAATTTCACCCTCTACAGCTTTTAGCGCTTTATCCTTGGCCTTTAGGGAATATTCACACACTCCGATGTATTAGACTCCAATCTCTCTCCTAAGTTTTTTATTTTCTTTGTGTAATTTTTCATTCTCCATAGCCATGACTTCTAGGGCCGCATCAGATTCCTCAAATCTAGTTTGTTCTAACAATTTCTCAATGTAGTCTTGAATCTCACTTAATTGTTCAACAAGATCTTGTCTTTTAACTCTTGACTGCTTGAGTTGTTTCTTCAATTCCTCAATGACCATTTCAACTTCTTTGAGTTGCATCTTGTGCTTCAAAAAACTATCCATATTCACCTTAAGGATCCTCATGAGCTGTTAGGATTCTTCAAGGGAACAAGGCTCTGATACTAATTGTTAGTCTTTAAAGGCACTAAGAGGTGGGGGGTTAATCAATGCACCCACAAAATTGAAATTATTTTTCAATAGCTTCCACAACAACCAACATGCAAAAGAGAATATTACATAGAAGCTAAGAAAATAAACCATTCACACAAAGTAATCAAAAGACACAATATTTTTCCCATGGAAACCCTTGTTAAAGGGATAAAACCATGTGTGAGATGATACCCACAAATTTCAATAGTGCACCAAATAAATCTTCCCTGTTAGAAGAAATTACAAACACCCTGCTAAGGGCATACCCGATTAAGAGTATCTTTAGTCCGGTTAGAAGATAATATAAGTCCTATTAAGAACTACATTGTTAAGGGATTACAAACTCCTTCTAAGATTTACCTGGTTAGATGATTTATACTTCAGATCTTGTTAAAGATCCTTCTCACCCTATTAGGAGTGACCTTGTTAAAGGATTTCACTTGCAAACCTGTAAGGGCTTGCCTTGACATAGACCCAAGAGTAAATGATCTAATTATGACACTTCCTCTCTAACATATCCACTTAAATCCTAATCACAACGCTACCTTAAACATCAACTCTCCTTTCTTCAGCTTTGCACAATCACAACCACCTATCACATCATCACATCATTACCCTAAAACTTGAATTCATCCTTATTTTATAACAACTTGTCCAAGTCAGCCTTTTTCCCTAAAATGTTTTTACTCACCGACATAAAAATTGAATTTGACCATGTCAAAATGCATTGGTCAACTCAATAAATTCAACACAAAATTAACCAAGTCATAAACAATCATTTACAAATATTAAATTGCCTGGTTAGCTTATCTAATCAAACTCACTCTACCTTACGCATGTTCTTCCTGCCAAGGTCGCTTCAATCTTCAATAACTTTCTCAATTATTCAATCTAACTGATGTGGTCATAGATATAGCTAGATAATCCTCTGTAGATGATAAATTCATGATCGCACACCTTAACTCAATCTCAAACGTCAAATCTGATTGCATATATCTTGCATATTGTCTTCTTCCCGGTTGATTGAACACTTATTCATTTCTCCAATTAGATCCTTCAACACCATCGGTAAACTAATCTCATGCCTCCAATAGATCATGTTTCCAGAAATGACAACACCACAATACAATATCATGATAAAAAATCAGATCACCTTCATCAAATGCCAACACTTAAAGTATTAACAATTGGTATCAGAGCCTAGGTCCTCTTTGTGGTAAGCTTAACAACTTGAGGAAAAGATCTAATGAAGAAGAAGGAAGGTCATAAGTTCACAAGAGACAACTAAACAATATGGAGCGATGGGATAAAGATCTATCTGAAAGGCATGGGGCCACAGTTCTGGAATCATGTGGAAACAAAATATACAATTCCTACCAGAACTCTCACTGTAGATCAATTGAAGGAGCAACAGAAGAATGTGCAAGCATTGGAGGCTATTGTAAGTATACTGAATATATTGATGTACATGGACTTGAGACTTTTTATGAGGTTTGGGAAAAGTTAAAGCTAATATATGGTGGAGAAATACATGTGCAAAAAGCTAGGATAGACAGTTTGAAGGGAAAATATGATGACATGAAAATGGTGGAAGGTGAGAACATTGCCTAATATGGTCAAAGGATAAAGGAAGTAGTTGGTTCTATCAAAGCTTCCGATGGTAACATTGAAGAAGGTGATGTGGTAAGTAAAATTTTGAGAACCTTGCTACCTTCTTATGCCAATAGAGTTTCTGCTATACAAGAATTGAGGACATTTGATACTGTTTCTATTGATGGATTGATTGGCAAGCTCACTACTTTTGAATTAAGTAACTATGATAATAGTATGCCTAAAGTTGAAGCATCTTTTAAGGCCTCTTTGTATTTAGCATCAGAGAAGAAGGGAAAAAAATGAGTCATGAATCTTCCTGCATGCCAATATATTCCAGCGAACTTGAATCTATCTTGGATGAAGAGAAGAAACAAGAAGACTACTTACTACCTAGAGGTACTGGTAAGTATAAAGGAAAGTTACCTTTGAATTTTTTTTCATATAACAAGATAGGACATGTTGCTGCCAGGTTTCCTAATGGTGAATAGGAAGAGAAGATCAAAATATTCAAGGGAAAAGGAAAGAAACAATGTTATGTTGTAGTAGATGAAGGTGTGTCTGATGAATAATCTGATGACAATGATGAAGAAGTGATAGTGTTTGTTGCAGTCAAAGAAGAAACTTTTGAAGATGAGAAGGCATTGGTCTCACACATGGAATATAGTAATGTATGGGTTACTGATACTGGGTGCTCACATCACATGACCGGTGACAAAAGTAAGTTCATAAAGCTAGATGAATTTGACGGTAGTGTGGTCAGGTTTGGAAACAATACACCCTACATGGTAAGAGGTAAAGGCTCAATCTCTTTGAATGGTAAAATAAATGTTGGTGATGTCTATTGGGATGATGATCTTACATATAACTTGTTGAGTGTTGGTTAGTTGAATAACAAAGGTTATCATTTAGAGTTCAAAGGAGGTATGTGCAGGATATTTGAAAGCTCAGGAGATCTGATTGATACTGGAAAGTAAACTAAAGGTAACTTATTCCATATAAATACTATGATTAATAGTTGTTTGGCTGCTAAGGTTGAAGATAGTTGGTTGTGACATAGAAGGTTCTTTCATGTGAATTTTGATAGCTTGATCAAGGTTAGTAAGTCAAATGTTGTTAGGGGATTACCACAACTTGTGAAACCAGACAATGTAATGTGCAAGGAATGTTAGTTGGGTAAGATGACTCATTCTACTTTTAGTAGTAAGTCTTTTTTTATCTAAAAATATATTGGATTTAGTACATAATGATCTTTTTGGTCCTATGAGGGAAAAGATTTATCATGGTGATAAGTATTTCATGTTGTTTATTGATGAATATTGAAGAATGATGCGGGTGACATTATTGAAGGATAAATTAGAAGCCTTCTATAAGTTCAAAGTGTTCAGGGCACTTGTTGATGATGAAACATGTAAGAGCTTAAAGTGTTTAAGATCATATAGAGGATGGGAGTTCACTTCATGGGAGTTCATTGAGTATTATGAAGAAAATGGAATCAAGAGATAGATGTCATCACCAAGGACTCCTCAAAAAAATGGAATCGTAGAAAGGTGGAACAAAACTATAGTTGATGCTGTCAGAACAATGATGATTCAAGGTGATGTACCCAAGTCATATTGGAGAGAAGACATTAGCACTGTAGTATACACAATGAACTAGGTACAAGTGAAGAAAGGAACTAGTAAGATACCTTATGAATTATGGTATGGTCACACACCTAGTGTTAAATATTTCAAAGTTTTTGGTAGTAGATGCTATATCAAGAGAGATGATTTCACTGGAAAGTTTGATCCTAAGAGTGATGAAGTTATTTTCTTGTGATATTCTACCAAAAGCAAGGCCTATAAGTGTTTCATTAAAATACTAACAAGATGATTGACAGTGTAAATGTGAAGGTAGATGAATATCTAGAGAAATCTAATGAAACAAGCAAGAAAGAACATGAAAATGATCAGGAAATTGTGTATGTGCAACCACAAGAGAAAGAAAATGTTGAACAAAACAATGAGGAAGAAGTGGTTCAACCGGTGGAACAAAAAGAAGAAGAAACTAGACCGGAACCTATTATTCCAAGGTATGTAAATTTGAATCATTGTATTGATCATATCATTGGTGATAAAGATGCTAGAGTGTAGACAAGAAGGAGAATCAAATAAAGTACATGTCTAATTTAAAAATTTGAGCCTATAACTGTGAAGGAAGCCTTGAAGAGTGAAGAATGGATAAACACAATGTAAGAATATCTTGATCAGATTGAGAAGAATGACACATGGACACTTGTTCCTAGACCAACAGACAAGAATGTAATTGGTACAAAGCGAGTCTTCAGGAACAAACTGAATGAAGATGGAGAAGTTGTTCATAATAAGGAAAGACTTGTGTTGAAGGGTTAAGCACAAGAGGAAGGACTGGACTATGGAGAGACATTTTCTCCTATGGAAAGACTTGAAGGGGTAAGAACGTTACTTGCTTATGCTGCCTATAAAAAGTTTAAAGTTTTTCAAATGGATATCAAATCTACTTTTTTAAATGAGATTCTTGAAGAAGAAGTTTACATAGAGAAACTAGATGGATTTGCATTGACTAAGAACAAGGACATGGCGTGCAAGCTACAAAAGACACTATATGGACTGAAACAAGCACCTAGAGCATGGTATGAAAGATTAAACTCTTATCTCATCAAGATTGATTTCATAAGAACAAGTGAAGATAGTAATGTGTACTTGAAGGTTGAAGGTGATAAGATACTATTAGCTGAAGTGTTTTTGGATGACATAATTTGTGGAGGAAATGATGAGATGAGCTTGGAGTTTGCAGAAGAGATGAAGAAAGAGTTTAAGATGTCAATGATAGGAGAAATTAAGTTCTTTATTGGATTGAAAATTTCACAACTCAAGGATGGTATCTATATCAAACCATTTTAGGAAAGATAAATAATATAAGATCGAATAAAATTTTAACTAATAAATTAAAATTAAATTACTTAAAAAAATTATACTAAACATTAATAAAATATTTTAAAGTAATTATGATATATATCAAATATAAATATTACTAGAATAATAGAAGTATAAAAAATATAAATGATTTGAAACTTATTTATTTGAGGAATTATTATGTAGTGTTTATAGAATTTAAGGTCATATTCTTAGAAAAAATTTGTAATGTAAAGAAAAATTAAATTGTACATGTAGAAATTGTTAGAGTCGTACAAGGACTCAACCTCTCAAATCACCTAAAAATTCAAATATTCTTTTACAAGAGAGAAAATCAAAAGTATAAATTTGTCAATAATGAATACAAAATATAAATCAAATTTAATAAATGAATGTGCATTTATGCATTTCAAATGTACAAATGATACCTTATATGGGTAAGGTTGAGAGATAGGAGTGACTAGGATGATTGTACAAGTGTCTTAATCATATTTCATGTGACAACTAGGGGATAAGATCGCATATCTACAAGAAAATTTTAGAATGACTTCTAACTCTTTAAATAAACGTACATGTGAACATATGTGAAAAGATCTTAAGTGATAAACTAGATAGTAAAACATCCCTTTCAAGACAACACACTTCTTAAATGCAACATAGAAAAAACATCCCTTTCATGTAAAGTTCAAATCATGAGTGATGAACTTTTTAAAAAGATCTTAAGTGATAAAATAGATAGGCAAAACATCTATTTCATACCAACACTCTACTTAAATGCAACTAAGAGAAAACACCCCTTTCATGCAAAGGTACAAATCATAAGTGATGAACTTTGAGAAAAGATCTTTAGTGATAAATTACGTAGGTAAAACACCTCTTTCACATCAACATTATACATAAATGCAACTCATAGAAAATATCTCTTTCATGTAGAGGTTCAAATAAATTAAGTAGGTAAAACACCTCTTTCACATCAACATTATACATAAGTACAACTTATAGAAAAACATCTCTTTCATGTAGATTTTCCAATAAATTAGGTAGGTAAAGCACCTCTTTCACATCAACATTATACATAAATGCAACTTATAGAAAATATCTCTTTCATGTAGAGGTTCAAATAAATTAGGTAGGTAAAACACTTCTTTCACATCAACATTATACATAAATAAAACTTAGAGAAAACATCTCTTTCATGTAGAGGTTCAAATTGTGAGTGATGAACTTTTAGAAAAGATCTTAAGTGATGTACACTTGAGTTGGCTAGCTAATGGTGGAGAACTTGTACTCAAGTAAAAGAGACGTCACAAGTTCAAACCTACTAGGGTAAGGTATGTGCACCTCATTTGTAGCATAGTTAGGTGCCTCTTGCATGGAGTATGAGTACAACTTGTTTGTAGCACAACCAGGTGTCTCTTCCATGAAGTACGAGTAAAATTTCATTTGTAGAATAGTCATGTGCCTTTTGCATGGAGTACCAGTCATCTATCCATCCAATTAAAAAGCAATCCATACAAAAGAAACACTCTTATTTCAAAAGCTTTCCTTGCTTTTTAGTGGGATGGACAACCATGGGTGTACCAAATAGCCTAAATTTGTCTTTTACATCATTTGATAGGGAAAAAACCCTAAAAGTGTGGGTGTCTCTTCCATGAATTATGAGTAAAACTTCATTTGTAGAATAGTCATGTGCCTTTTGCATGGAGTACCGGTCATCTATCCATCCAATTAAAAAGCAATCCATACAAAAGAAACACTCTTATTTCAAAAGCTTTCCTTGCTTTTTAGTTGGATGGACAGCCATGGGTGTACCAAATAGCCTAAATCTGTCCTTTACATCATTTGATAAGGAAAAAACCATAAAAGTGTGGGTGTCTCTTCCATAAAGTACATCATTTGATAAGGAAAAAACCATAAAAGTGTGGGTGTCTCTTCCATAAAGTACTAGTAAAACTTCATTTGTAGAATAGTCACGTGGCTTTTGCATGAAGTACCAGTCATCTATCCATCCAATTAAAAAACAATCCATACAAAAGAAACACTCCTATTTCAAAAACTTTCCTTGCTTTTTAGTTGGATAGATAGCCATGGATGTACCAAATAGTCTAAATCTGTCCTTTACATCATTTGATAGGGGAAAAACCCTAAAAAGTGTGGATAAAAACAGACCACCATAAAAATGAGTTTAGGCTCCCTAGGACGATAGTGTGTGTGAGATCATGTGTGACGAACAAGTGGAATCTTTATAATAATACAGACACTTGCATTCTTCTTGGGCTTGCCAGCATTATCTCAAGGCTGTGTGGGGACTGAGGAATGTGGATAGATACCAACTTTGCTCAATCATCAGCCATTGCTCTGCACCACTCCCCTCAAACCAAACAAGATAGTGGAGAATCTCAATCCAGTCCATTATCATTATTATTATTATTATCGTTATCGTTATTGCTGCATGATGTTTTCTTTTTAGAGTTTCTACGAGGAACCTCTCAAAACATATGAAGATTAGGCTGGTTGAATCCATTTGAAGCACGCGTGAGGGGGTGTTTTTTAAAATATTAACGAGAAATGTGAGTTGATAGAAGAGAAGAGAGTCTGAAAATAGAATGTCAGATCCATGAAACGCGTGCTCTTTGCTGTTTTCTGTTCTCTGCTCTGCTGTATTGACGCCACCACAGATCACAGGTGGTACGCATGCAGAAAAGCAAGAACAGATCTTTGCTAAAATGCTTTTAATATTGAAAATGACTGGCCCAGAGTTGTCAACGACGTAGATGATGAAGAGGGAAGGTAGATTTGCTGGGCTATGATTATAATTGTTTTCTTCTATGCAGAACTTGTGAGTACGATATAAGCAAGTTGGCAATTCACCTTCCCCAAGATAGAGTTTTTACACTTTCGGTTGCATACATGGTGAACTGTATTTGAAGATTTATATTGAATAAATTAGCTATTATGGTTGTCAACTAACATTTTATAATGATAGTTTATAATGATAGTTTGGGATGGTGTGTAATGACATGAGGATGTTAGTAAGAACTCTTTAATGTCGGGGATGACCCTATTGTGCAACGGTAAGCTGTAAAGCTTCCTAAATGGGAGGTCTTAAGTTCAAACCTGTATAAGTTAATAAAAATAAATATAAAGAACTCTATAATGATAACAAGATATGGATGTTAACAATAAGTGTTGATACAAGCCCGCACAGTTGGCTTGGGCCGTGGGTTTGCTCTCCATTGGTCTCAGGTTCGGCTATGCTTTCGGGTGTAATGATGTGAGGGTGTTGACAAGAAATCTTTAATCTCTAGAGTGATTCTATAATGATAACAAGAGGTGTAGTGTAATGACGTGAGGATGTTAACATAAGTGTTAATAGAGATTCTATAATAATAGAAAATGGTAGAGTGTAATAAAATGACAAGAACTCTTTAGTGTCAAGAGACTTACTTCAATGATAGCAAGGGGTGGAGTGTAATGACATGACTTGGATGTTAACAATTAGTATTGAGAGAGATTCTATAATAATAGCAAAGGTTGGAGGGTAATGAAATGAAATCATCAACAAAAACTCTTTAGTGTTAAGATATATTTTACAATGATAGCAAGGAGTGGAGAGTACTAACATGAGAGTGTCGACAAGAAGTCTTTGTTAGAATGAATTTAGAATAATTGAGAGGTGGGGGGAGGNGGGGGGGGGGGGTGAATCAGTTATCCACAGGTCTAGATGTGCCCATTAAAACTTTATACCAAATTAAACAACTCAGATATGCTCGACAGTGATAGCATAAGTCAACAATATAAGTATGCAGTTTACTATTCAAATGAAATAAGCTTGCAAAAACTTAACAGTAAAACACAATACAAACATTCACACAAGTTGACACCAGTATTTAACGTGGAAACCCAATTTGGGAAAAACCACCAATAACATGCTATCAATTTTTCACTCTTCTGAAGTGATGCCCTGTTAAGAGCCAACCCTGTTAAAAGTTACAAAACACATTGCTAAATGTGATCTGGTTAAAGGATTTAAACACCCTGTCAAGAGTGGCCTTGTTAGAGAACTTAGAATATTCAAATTTGAATGTCACCTTGCTCAAAGGATTTATACAATGACTCTTAGGTCAACCTGATTAAAGGATTTCAATTGATATAATGGTTAGAAAGTAATTAGCAAGTTTGATCTGATTCATACAACTTACTTTGCAATCCAGATCCAATTCAACTCTTATGCTAATTCACTGAGTGGCCTCCATTCTCATCTCAAACTCCAGATCTACTTGGGAATTCATCAAGCAATCTCTCTCTGCTTCTCTGATCAGCCTTCTTTGCTTAGATCTTGCCAATCAGTCAATTAACCATGCAATCCTATTGCATACTCTACACACACAGCTATCTTCACTCCTCTTGTGAATAACCCCTTGAGGTTATCATATACCTCTCCATCTAGGTCAGATAGATCTTTTTCCGCTTAATCAAGATCGTAGATCTTAGGTTAGGTCAGATCCAACAGATCTTTCCATCATTACATTTAATTTATTTCTCCAATACAATCATCAATTAAATCTTTGATCCATGCATTAATTACGGTTACCTGTGCATTTACATAGTGTAGATCAAATGTGCTTATCCTTAACTTTACATATCCCAGTAAAATCAACTATGTCGGCCAGAGATCTTAAATCTCATCAATCATCAAAATACTGCTACTCGGCCGAAACAAAACTTGCTCGACAATTTACTGACGCTCGACACATACAAGAAAATATGCTCGGCACACACTGGTGCTCGACCGACACAAAACTTGCTCGGCATAAACTATTCTCAGTAAACTGTCAGTGAAAGATAAACAACATATCACTTTGACAATGTGCCAACTGATAAAGTACCCTTTGTAATTCCTTATAACTCAACCATTCTTCTTGGTCTTCTTGTTAAATCTCCCCCATCAATCAATAGATATGCTACTCAAACAGATAGCAATAGTCTCACGAGTTAAGGTTTGACATCAATGACAAAACAATAATTATTTCCATTGTAGCTTTCCAAACAATATTTCCAACAATCTCCCTCTTTGGCATTGATGGCGACACAAAACAATAAAACAATAATATTACAAACATAGTTACCATACAATCCAAAAAGTGCCCATGTTCCTTGTATGAACAAATTTTCATTAATGTCTTTAGCTTCATTCTGATTCTCATCTGTAAAACATTACTCCCTATGTGTCTGTGATCACACTAATATCTTTTTGTTTTTGTTCATCTGTAGAACTCCCTCTTTTATCAGTAATCTCTTCCTCTTTTATAGTGATCTTTCCCTCTGTATCTTCTTTTCTGTAATCTCTCCCTCTTTGATGACAATGCCAAAGACGTTGACATCTTCATCATGCAATTTCTTCTGTTCTAAACTCTGTATCATGTTGTTCCTGTCATCTTGCTTATGACTGATTTTCTTTTCCTGTCCTTGTTTGTCTTTCACAACTTTAGGCAGCATCCTAAAGTGTGACTATCTGTGCATCAATGTGAAAAATATTGTGACTATAATATTTGATGCAACAGTACCATTCTGAACTAATTAGCTTCAGTTAGGGGAACTACCCCCAATTTACCTTGCAGATACTCATGAGCATCCTTGGGTAGTGCCTTTGTAAATATGTTTGCTAACTGTTCCTTAGTGTTCACATATTCCAGTTTTACTTCCTTCTTCTGAACTAGCTCCCTCAAGTAATGATACTTGATAGCTATATGCTTTGTCTTAGGGTGCATTACAGGGTTCTTTGAAATATTAATGGCACTCGTGTTATCACAATATATGACATCTGGTTTTGTGATCTCTTCTTTCATGCCTTTCAATAGTATCTTCAACCACACAATATTAGAGCAATTAACTGCTGCTGCCACATACTCGGCTTCAGCTGTAGATTGTGAGGTGCAGTTCTGTTTCTTGCTTGTCCATGAAACTAATATTTTTCCCAAAATAAATGCTCCTCCTATGGTTCTTTTTCTCTCATCTGCATTTCCAGCCTAATCAAAATCAGTATAAAATCTGAGTTCAAATTTCTCATTCCTTCTGTAATATAGACTATATTCATCAATTCCTTTCAAATATCTCAGAATCCTTTTTGCTGCCATCATATGAGTTTCTTTGGGATTGACAAAAAATCTAGCAACAATACCAATATCTAATGCAATATCAGATCTACTGTGTACAACATATTGCAGCTTTCCAATCATTGATCTATACAGTGTTTGATTTACTTCTTTTGTCTCATCATTTATGGTTAACTTCTATCCAGTAGCCATGGGTGTTCTCACTAGTTTTGAATCTTCCATTCCAAAAGTTTTTGGTATCTCTTTGACATATTTTGATTGACTAATATAGATACCATTCTTCATCTGATATATTTGTAAGCCAACAAATTTTTTTATCTCACCAAACATAGACATCTCAAATTCAGTTTTCATCTCCTTTGCAAATGCTTGGCATAACATATCTTGTCC